>CM021101.1:337718898-337985209 GCA_007115665.2 Sequoiadendron giganteum | reverse complement strand
CCTCTTCTCCTCTCCTTTCCCCTCCTAATTCTCCTCTCTCTCTCTCTCTCCCTCTCCCTCTCTCTCTCTCTCTCTCTCTCTCTCTCTCTCTCTCTCTCTCTCTCTCTCTCCCTCTCTCTCTCTCTCTCTCTCTCTCTCTCTCTCGTCCACCCTACACCTCCTAATTACTCTTGGGTCTATGTGTGCTATAAATTGGATATCAGATTTTTGAAACAAAAATTTTACTGCCATAATACATTTTTAAATGTTTTCAAATATCGGATTTCCAATTTTTTTTACTTTTAAAAAGCGGATATCTGATTTGTAAAACTTAGGCTTGGGCATTGCTATGGAGCAATGTACTAACACCCAACCCAAAATAAAGTCAACTCGGGATTTCCGTGTTTTTTGGCAAGTAAAAAATGCTACTTTTTCCTATTGCCACTTTTTGGCCCATCATGATCCTGCACATGCCCCCATGTAGGGGCTACAATAGTGGTTGCCACTTGTTCTTGATGGGGGTGCTCTTCTCCTCCACTTACCTCTATTTGCACTTGTTTATCCCTTTCTTGTTCTAACTTTTCCCTCTCAGCTTGCTCTTGCTTGAACTTCTCCTTTTCAATATTTTCTCACTCAAGCCTCTCATTCTAAGTTTTTATCTCTTAAGTTTTCTTTATTTCCATTTCCTTTTTATGGGCTTCTTCCTCATCTCTCTTTTTTTGTTCTAGCTCTTTTATCTAAGCTTCTTCTTCTACAACCTCATCCTTAATAGCTTGTGCTTTAGCACTTTCCATAATTTCTCATTGCTCATTTTCTATCAGGACATGTTCCATCTCTCCTTCTCTCCAAAATGTTTCCTTCTTGAAACTCTACATCTTCTCCCTCAAATTGTTCTTTTCCTTCTTCCTTTTCTTCCTCCTAAAGAATAGTACCTTCAAAATTCAAGGGAAGAGGAGATTTTGTCTGTTATTATTGGTTCAGTCTCTTCTCCTTCTTTAGTTCTTGTCTTTGTGGTTGGAGGACTAGTGGACGAAGATTCTTTAGTCAATGTTTCCTCATCTTTTGGAGGAATAGTGGAAGGACCTTCTTTAATAGTCTCCAAATCTGGATATACCATAGAAATAGGTTGGACAACCAAATCTGAGACTACTCCTACAACAAAAACTTGATAGGTGGTTGTAGCCTTTTGTAAGGCTTCAGTAACTTTATCCATTGTGATCTTTCCTTCTCTTGCTTGTGGCATCTATTTCCTAATCCTCTTGTATTTCTCAAGTGGAGGAGAGGAAGATATTTTCCCTTGTGCCTCTTTCCTCTTACCTTTGTTTTGCCAATCCTCCAATCACTTAGTAATCCACCTCAAACTTTGTTCTACAATAGTTGCAAATATTTGATCAATGTTACACTCTTCCCTCTACATCCAATTGATGGGTGCCAAAGTTTGAGTATCCACTTCTTCCCCATCATATTGAGGATCAAGTGTTAAGACATTATCTAACATATTTTTTGGTATATCTTTTTTCACCTTAAAGTCCCTCATTTTAGGGATGGTTGACCTCTCATATTTCCTCTTTCTTGCTTCAAATTCATCTTGTAAATATGCTCAAAAATACTCTATGTGGGGCTCATGATGTGGGAACAAGGATGCATACAAATTATAATTTTTTCCCTTAGGATCAAATTCTTTCCTTTCTTGATATTCTTTGAAATTAATAGCTTATAGCTCCTCAGTTGTAGACTTGGTAGCTCTAATAGATGGGAATTGATAAAAACTAAGGTCAATAGGATACTTGACCTCTCCATCCTTATGCTTGCTACTAAACTTGAGGTTAATCTACCTCATTTGTAAAGAGAACTCAATCAAAATCCATTTATTAATATAATACCTAGGTAACATAAATGGTGCTCCATCATACCCTCACAAGCGGATGTAAGTTGAATTTCAATACTGGATGAACCAGTTCCCCCATTTCTTCACCAATTCCATCGCTTCAGTAGTCAAACTGAATCCCATATCTCCTAACAGCTGATGAATTATAACATACAAAAAGCATCATTCACTCTCTTAAAATGTTTCTTTGAGGATTTGAGCTCCATCTAGTCATAATATTCCCAGATTTTGCTTTGTCCAGGCCCTTCACCTCTAGCTCCTATAGTGTTCAAACCTAGGAAGTTTCCCATGCGAGCTAGAAAATATACTACATATGATGATATATGGAACTCTTTTGAGTCTTGTACCTTAGTGAGCTAGTTATGAATATTATTGGAAACAATCTATCCCCAGTCCAAATATACTACACCCTTCAAGATCACTTCAATAAAATGAAACATCTAGTTTTGATACATACAAGAGCTTTCTTTTCCCATTACTTTGCTCAATAGTGTGATTATATCCCCTATTTCTGAGAAGAATTCTAACCTCTTGAGCTTTGTATGAAACTTGGTGATATAATTCTTATTGGTCTTTAGCCAATTCTTATTCATATGCCTCAGATGTGTGCTTATATCCTTCTTATATTATTGCAGTGCCCTACGTTATATTTGTAATAGTAGATTAAAATAGATGATCTTCGATATGATGAGATGGATAATCTGCAACTAGAATAACAATGTTAATCCTAATCTAAATAATAATCTAAAATCAAACAACAAAGAACAAGGAAATAAACTAAACAATTTAATGGAAAGCTCTCACTGAATATGTGTTCACCCCTTCGAATTATCTTGATTGTTCTTCTCCATTTTTCCTTTTCAGTATTCTTGCCCTCAGATTTATGTGTTTGAATGCAAGTATAACTTCATCGAGTGTCTAAGAAAAATATTGAAGATAAGTCTCTTCTTAAAAGTGTAT
The DNA here is from genome assembly GCA_007115665.2 of Sequoiadendron giganteum. Classification (NCBI taxonomy): domain Eukaryota; kingdom Viridiplantae; phylum Streptophyta; class Pinopsida; order Cupressales; family Cupressaceae; genus Sequoiadendron; species Sequoiadendron giganteum. Next base: position 337,982,382 of record CM021101.1, on the reverse strand, counting down.
GATTTCGGGAGGAGGAATAATGATAATGACAGGCCATTTTATAGATTTTTGGTTTTCGAACGATCTACTCAAATTGAAAGAGAGATCGACGAACGAGATTGATGAATGCCATGTGATATGAGTTCTATCTCAGATAGAACGTGAGTTATAATGCAAGTTAGAACATGAGTTCAGGAAAGACTAAAGATAGAGACTAAGTTAGAACGTGAGTTAGAACACGAGTTCAGGATCTTAATCTTCAAAAATAGAAGAAATAGACTTTGTACATGCAAAAGACAAAGTTAGAACTCGAAGACTAATGCATTCAAATGCAAATAGAAGTTAGAACTAGTTAATTGACTAGTTCTGACAGAGAGTCTTCTCGTAGAGATAAATAGGTGTTAAATTCAAAGATAATTGGAGAACTAAAAATAGATCTTGAGCCAGAAGGTGAGTGAATGACTTAGATAACTGATTGACAAAAGAATGTGACATAAATAATTAAACATGAATTAAATGTTAATTTAATTCAACATTTGAAAATGAATTGACTTTAATTAAATAAATAAAGTAATTTATTTAATTTGACTGTTTGAAAAGGATAATATGAATAATTAAATAAAAAATATTTAATTATAGATAAACGGGGTTAAATGAATAATCAAATAAAGATATTTAATTATAGTTGGAAAAGTATGATAAAGGGGTAATTAAATAATAAATTATTTAATTGATAGATAAAGGGGAAGAAATAATTAGTTCACAACATAATTAAATAAATATGATTTATTTAATTAATCCAAGTTGAATAAAGGTTTTAATGAATTAATGAATTAATTAAAAAGGGGTATTTAATTAATAGAGGAAATATGTGTTAAAAAGGATAATTAAATAATTAACATTATTTAATCAAGACCACAGACTATAGAAAATTATGTCAAATGTGTACTCGTAGGCCTAGACCAATTTTCAATATCTACAGTTTTCCCCTCTTTGATACAATGTTGGTGCGGCGTTATGTCAAAGAAAATATGCCCCGATCATGCCCTAGCATGAAACAGGTTAAGGTATGCCCCCTCGGGAAAATTGACAAATTTTTGAAAGTTTCAAAAAAATTTAGGAAATATTCTCGATAAGTCAATTTGATAGTTAGAAATGCTATGGAGTTGACAAAAATGAATTTGGAGTTGATACAGACAAACACGGGTCATTTGAAGTTGAAAGGTTAAGCGACCAATAGACTAGGTCAAAAGAAAGGCCATCAAACCCTACCTATAAATAGGAATTAGGTCTAAACCTAATTCATTTGTACCCAAAGGAGATAGAAAAAGAGGAGTTTTTTTTTGACTAGCTGACGAAAATGACACTCATTCCTTATGCTGCGTATCGTGGTTATCAGATCCGGACTTTCAGGAGGCTAGCCGATGCAAGACCACCGATATGTACCCAAAAATGAACTCTTGAAAATTATTTTTGCATGTAGTTTTAGGTGTTTGAAAAGTAATGAGAAAATGCGGCTCGTCGTAAGCGACGCATATGCCGTCGTATTCGCCGCATTTGACTACGAAACGATGCATGTGGAAAAACATGCCTAGGATAGGTTAGGCACTTTAGGGATTAAACGCATTTGAATTATAATGCACCACATTTGTATTTATGCAACGCATATGCATTAGGAATAGATGCATGTGGGTGAGTGAACCGCATATGCATTTATGAAATGCATATGTTGTAGATAGGTAGGTTGATGAAACTGCACCGCATTTGTTAAAAATGCACCGCATATGTAGTAGGTTGATAGGGGATGTGGAAAATATGCGATGCATATGTAATATGCACCACAAGTGAGGCTCCATGCATGGCATTTGCAAAAATGCATCACATCTATTAAAGTGAGCCGCATTTGACTAGTAAAATTTTCAAAAAATTATTCTAAGGAAAACTTGAAAATTCTTGACATCATGGTTTAAATGTAGGTGGTTCTAGATCCGATATATATGTGGGAGTCACAACCAGACACATTCGATCTGAGAGATCGGTTGACGAGTGTAGAGATTCGACTATTATGGAGACTGGGTCTACGTCACTATTTGTCGATGCCCACTATTCGGACAAACAGGGGGATGTTGACGACATCATGCGAGCAATGGCATTCGGAGACAGCGTCCTTTCACTTACCGACTAGGGAGGCCACTGTCACATTATAGGATGTCTACAGGATTTTGAGATTGCCTATTAGGGGAGAGCAGGTCATGTATGATACCCAGCGAGGATTGACCGAGTTGGCAAGGTTTTATCAGGTCGATGATATCAGTAGGCTCGACATCGAGCACTATGAGATTAGATGGCCAGTATTAGTAGACAGATATGATCGGCTTGACTGTATTTTATGACATTGATTGGGGGGATAGTTCTTCTAGATAGACGGGGTCACGGATTTCCAGTGGGATGGGGAGCTATGTTGGTTGGTATGTTAGAGAGTGAGACGAGGTATGCATGATCTTCGATATGATGAGATGGATAATTTGCAACTAGAATAACAATGTTAATCCTAATCTAAATAATAATCTAAAATAAAACAACAAAGAATGAGGAAATAAACTAAACAATTAAATGGAAAGCTCTCACCGAATATGCGTTCACCCCTTCGAATTATCTTGATTGTTCTTCTCTATTTTGCCTTTTCAGTATTCTTGCCCTCAGATTTTTGTGTTTGAATGCAAGTATAACTTCGTCGAGTGTCTAAGTAAAATATCGAAGATAAGTCTCTTCTCAAAAGTGTATGATTTCGGGAGTAATGATTTCGGGAGCCGGAATAATGATAATGACAGGCCATTTTATAGGTTTTGGGTTTTCAAACGATTGGCTCAAATTGAAAGAAAGATCGATGGATGAGATTGATGAATGTCATGCGATGTGAGTTTTGTATCAGATAGAACGTGGTTTAGAACATGAGTTAGAAAAGACTACAGGATAAAGACTAAGTTAGAACAATAACTTAATCTTGAGTTAAGAATCTTTGAAAATAGAAGAAATAGACTTTGTATGTCAAATATAAAGTTAGAAGTCTAAGAATAACACATTTGAATTCAAACATGAGTTAATTAATTAAATAAAGATAGTTAATTAACACATCATGCATATGAGTTGGAACTAGTTAACTGACTAGTTGTGACAGAGAGTTCTCTCACAAAGATAATCAGATGTTAAACCCAGAGATAACTAGAGAACTAAAAATAGATCTCAAGTCAGAAGGTGAGTGAATGATTAGATAACTGATTGACAAAAGAATGTGACATAAATAATTAAATATGAATTAAATGTTAATTTAATTCAACATTCGAAAATAAGAGACTTTAATTAAATAAATAAAGATAATTTATTTAATTGACTTTTGAAAAGGATTAAATGAATAATTAAATAATAAATATTTAATTATAGATAAACAAGGTTAAATGAATAATTAAATAAAGATATTTAATTATAGTTGAAATCTGATAAAAGGGGGGGTGTAATTAAATAATTAATTATTTAGTTGATAGATAAAGGGGGTTTAATTAAATAATACATATTTAATTAAGAAGGAAGAATTAACTAGTTAGGGACATAATTAAACAAATATTATTTATTTAATTATCCAAGTTGAATAAAGGTCATTTATGAATTAATGAATTAATTAAAAAGGGGTATTTAATTAATAGAGGAAATATGTGTTAGAAAGGTTAATTAAATAATAAACTTTATTTAATCATTACCATGGATAATAGAAAATTATGTCGAAGTTGTGTTCGCAGGCCTAGACCAATTTTCAAAGAGAGATCGGCTCAAATTGAAAGAGAGATTGACGAACGAGATTGATGAATGCCTTGCGATATGAGTTATGTCTTAGATAGAACATGAATTAGAACGTGAGTTATAACATGAGTTCAGGAAAGATTGAAGATAAAGACTAAGTTAGAATGTGAGTTAGAACACGAGTTCAGGATCTTAATCTTCAAAAATAGAAGAAATAGACTTTGTATGCAAAAGACAAAGTTAGAACTCGAAGACTAATGCATTCAAATGCAAGCAGGAGTTAAAACTAGTTAATTGACTAGTTGTGATGGAGAGTCTTCTCACAGAGATAAACAGGTGTTAAATTCAGAGATAACTGGAGAACTAGAAATAGATCTCGAGCCAGAAGGTGAGTGAATGACTTAGATAACTGATTGACAGAAGAATGTGACATAAATAATTAAACATGAATTAAATATTAATTTAATTCAACATTCAAAAATGAATTGACTTTAATTAAATAAATAAAGTAATTTATTTAATTTGACTGTTTGAAAAGGATAATATGAATAATTAAATAATAAATATTTAATTATAGATAAAGGGGGTTAAATGAATAATTAAATAAAGATATTTAATTATAGTTGGAAAAGTATGACAAAGGGGTAATTAAATAATAAATTATTTAATTGATAGATAAAGGGGGAAGAATTAATTAGTTCGCAACATAATTAAATAAATATGATTTATTTAATTAATCCAAGTTGAATAAAGGTTTTAATGAATTAATTAAAAAGGGGTATTTAATTAATAGATGAAATATGTGTTAAAAAGGATAATTAAGTAATTAACATTATTTAATCAAGACCATGGACTATAGAAAATTATGTCGAATGTGTACTCGTAGGCCTAGACCAATTTTCAGTATCTACACTATTACAGTTATCAATTGAGGGTAAGGCAACAATTAAAACACTTCCCTGATCATGGTAGGAGATAAATCAACTATATCATTTCCACATTGGTCAATACATTTGCATTGAGTGGGGTTGTATGCATCTACTACTACTAGAATAAGTTTAGGAAATTGAACAACAATGGGGAAAGATGCCAAATGAGCAAGCTCTGAAGGTACTATTTTCCTATATCTTAGACTAACATCATAAAAAAATATGTCCTCAAATGCTTCCAAGTCAATGTGTCCCAAATTTGTATCTATAATTTTCATCACTCTTGAGGTGAACTTAGACACTGCAGGAGCCCCTTGGTGTTTGTACTTTATAGTGTAGTGAGAATGTTGTAGTTTTGTCAACTTAGCCTTTTGCTCTTTCTCCACTTCTTCGGTACCAATTTTCTCCTCTAGGTGATCCCACAATACTGGTTTACAATTTTTGGTCAAATTGGACACTGAACTATTTTTTTCTAAGTTCTAAATCTTCACTTTCAAACACCTATAGCAGCTAAACTGTGAGGAATTTGAAGATGATGCAAACTAGTGATTTGTGAAATTTTTTTGTAGGTCCTAATATTTTTTTCAAAATTTTTGGAATCAGATTGCACTTCTTTTTCCATCTCCTTCGAAAACTAGTTTTTTTAGTAAACACCATTTTTAAGGAGTGATGCTCACCATATAACGCATTATTTTGTTTCCATGAAGGATAAAATTCTTTTTTTTTGAATTTAGATTTGTAACTACGATATGTAGTGCTTCCAATTGGTTTCATAGTGTTTTATTGAATATATTTTCCTTAATAAATTTTTGAAGTCAAACCAATTACAATTCAGATATAGGCGAACCATATAACATAATTTTTTTGTACATGTATCGAAATTCAATTTCTTTTTGTTGGATCAAGGACTTCAATATCTGGTGCACTCATATTTTTCAAAAAAATCATTGATAATATTCTATTTTTCCACATGTGCAGAACAAAGAGCTTGATTTTCAGTGAAAAACCTACATTCACAAGAAATAAAAAATAAATATAATAATAAAATTAAATTTATTTAAAATTATACTTTTTGGGAAGCTTATAATAAGGACTACATACTTACAAATAATAAATTTTAAATGAATTCATTTGATCCCCCAAAAGGTAAATCAAAAGTGGTTTTTTATCAACATTTTGATAGGTGTAAAGGAGACTTCATTATAGTTATGGTTTAAAACTAGTGGGGTTCTATCCAAGGGGCTTTGATCTAAGGTGGTTTGATCAAATAGGTATTCAATTGGAATGTTTAAAATGGAACTTTTTAAGGCTTAAATCATTATATTTTCTAAAAATATGTGGTTTCAGCAAAAATCAGAATCTCCCAAAAATTGTAAACCAACATTGTGGGATCACCCCTTTGTATCTAACATTTATGATACCTAACACAAAAGATAAGTTGATCAGAAATGCATCATAAATTTTATGCTCTAAAAATCCTCTAAGATATGTTCTATCAAAATTATAAACTCTAACATAACTCCTTTAAAAAGCAATAAAACTATTATGTTAATATTCAAAACTCAGAACTAGAAAAGTATTTTGAACCTGAACCTTGGGTGAAAAGGTTGGTTCAAAACTTAGAATTTTGTTGGAACATATACATTGTTAAGTAGAAATTGGAATTAGAATTACACATGGAACCTGGCTCATAGCTTTCGAGTCCAATCAAAACTTGAAATTTTGATCGATCTTAACTAAAATAAAGTGTTTGAGGTTCAATAATTTATAACATGGCATTTTGGTTCTTAGGTTCATTGGGAATTCATAATTTTGATCGGACTAAAGCGTTAAAATGACCTTCGGAGTTATGAGAACCCGATGGACCTATATCTATTGTGAAGGCCTCAAAAATTGGAAGTGGAAAAGGACTTTGAACTTGACCCCTTAGTCAAAAAATTTGTTCAAAATTTTAAATTTTAAATGGCTTATTCAAGAAAGTGTGCAACAATACTAGGTTGAATTTCATAATCAAAAAAGCACACTGCACCTGACCTTTTAGTAAAATGTTCATTCAAAACTTAGATCTCTTACTGGTCCAAAGAGAAAAATATAGCAAGTTTGGAATACGGGTTTTGGGATTATAATTTTGTTAAGTATTTGAAAAAAATTAAAAAATGGGGTGCGGAAAATAAAATTTTGAAGGGCCTAAAATTTAAAACCTACAATTTGACCTAAAAAATTATACAAAAACCCTAGCTAAAAAGGGCGGGAAAACTCAAACCCATGAAAAGTGTGACACATGAACCAAGGAAAAAACAAAACCTAAGCAAAACTAAACTAAACCAAACAAAAAGAACTCAAACAACTCAAATACCAAAATATAAAAATAATAAAACCCATAAAACCAAAAGACAAGTGATACAAAAATGATCAAAACAACACACAAAATCATGTCAAAAAGAAAAACGCAAAAAGGGAAGAAAACAACAAGAACATGAAACAAAAACTTAAAGAAAAAGAAGAAGAAGAAATATCCTACCTCGAAGAAATGATCATCAACTCGCAATAGTGATTCCTCAAACACCCAAGCCCAAACACTCTTCCACCTCTTCACTCTACTCCCAATGAAGATGAAATACACTTGTGCATAGAATCGTGGGAGAAATCCAATTAAATATTGGATTCATACGTGTGGAGTAACTAACATTAAATGCATTTGGTGTGCAAACTTCGAAGTTAGGATTGGACTTCAAACCTAACGTTCATCAAAAAATACCAATCAGAAATCACTTTTTCGAACGGACTAGAGGCAAAATAACAACACATACAGAATCAAAGAAATACATCGAAATTGAACCTTTCAAGGAAAGGTGCAGGTGCGATTTGAAATTCTGATTCCAAACAAAGGCATAGAATTAGAAAATGAAACAGAACATGACCTTTTCAAGGAAAGGTGAAAGTTCAATTTAGAATCCTAATTCTGAATAGAAAAACAACAAGGAATCATAAAATGAAACAGAACTTGAAATTTTTGAGAAAAGGTGCAAGTTCAATCCAGATCTCAATTCTGAACAAAAGGTAGAAAATAAGAAATCAAAGTCTGAAAAGGGAAACAACCCCTAGGGTAAAAACCAAGGAGGAAAAATAAAACCAAGAAAAGGCAAAGGAAAAGAAAAAAAACACCAAAACACAAGAGGGGGACCCATTTTGATCAAAAAGAGAATGGGATGGTTATGTAAGGCATACAAAATGGTGACTCGGATGGGAAAATGGCTTACCCATAATTTTCAAGATATTGAAGAATTCAATCACCCTAGAACCTCTAGTTCATGATTGCCTTGACTTAAGCATGACTGGTTACAAAAAACAAGACCAAGCTGATATCTAAAATTGTGCATCATTTTAAAAAATTCAAATTTGAGTGTGTTCTTGTGGTTCATTTTCTCCTTTAAAGACTTTAAATATCCCTAAAATGACTGTATTCCCATTCAGGATACATGAGGTGGGTCTTTTAGTTTTCGTGCAATGATATCTTGAGCATTGCTCTACTGCTAGCCAAACATTTATAGGACCGATAGAGATACCTCTAGTTCTCTCAAAGAATTTCTCTACTACTAGTTAGGTGTCCATATCCTCGATAGAGATACTTGAATCACCTTATAGATTGAGTTTATTTCTATATTTTCTTCTTTTCTCTTTATCTCAGGTATTGGTTCTTTTGAAGTATTTATTTTTATTTCCCTCAATGTTCAGGAATTGTAGTTTGAAAATCATGTTGAAAACTATAGTGGACATCATGACAATGTTAAGATACCATATTTTTCAATTGGGCTAGGAATACAACCACCTTAGGACATATAGACTCTCGAGGAGTTAAATGATTTAAACTAATGAGTGATAGATTCAGCTATGTTTCACACGATCACTTAGAATGTACCCATTTATTTTAACCTTTCAAAATTTCATTAAAATAAGCATAAAACATAAATTCCAAAATGAAAAAGCACTACAATAAATTTTTAAAATACATAAATCAACTTCTCTGCCATAGTTTCATTGAGTATGCTATGAGTAACTACCTGCTGTTCAAAAATGATAAAAAAGGAAACTCCTCAACAAAAGAAAAGAACAAGAAGAAACAAACAAAACACATAAAAGTAGGGAAAATAAAATGAAACAAATAGAACAAAACTTAAATATATACAAGGGAAGGATTTCTAGGCCTTCATGGGCTAAAGTAATGTTTGCGAAACTACCCATTGACGGGCAATGGAATAGGTTCTCTCCTTAAATTACTAAACTGAAAATCATTTTCCTTGATAATTTTAGCAATCTGATACAACCCTAACCATAACCTATTGAATTTCTGATGATCACCTTTCTTCTCTCTAGATTTATCCCATAGTATAGCAATATCTAAAATCCTTAAGGCTTTAATCTTGGATCTCTTGTGAAACCAATTCTTGACTAAAGCCTAATGTTTAGAGAATTTCTATAAAGAAACATCTCTTTGTTCTTCTAAGTTCAATAAATTAGTCAACTTGACCTCTATCCTATCATCATTGGCATAAAATTCTACATAAATCATAAGATAGGGATTTGGAGGTTTATAGGAAAGATGATATCTTGTTCGTAGACTAACTTGTATGGTGAATTTCCTAAGGAAAATTTAGTTCTAGTTTTGTCCACCCATAAGGAAAACTTGAATTGTGCATGCCATTCCCTAGGATTGTGTTCTAATAACCTTTTAATAACTTCCAACATATTTTTGTTGGTAGATTGCCCTATGGGTAACAGTTGGAAGAATACTTCAAGGCTGATTTATACTCAAAGGCACATTAAATAAACTATCTAGAAGAAAAATTAGGGCCATTGTCACATACCAGAGCAAAGGGTACCCCAAACTTGGTAATAATATGATCATTGAGGAAATTGATGACTATATTGGTGGTATAATTCTTATATGCCTAAGCCTCCATCCATCATGTGCAGTAATCTATCATAGTTAAGATGAATTTATCACCTATAGAGGAGTTTGGGTTAATGAATCCAACAAAATCTAATTACCATTGGGCAAAAGGCCTTACCTCATACACTGACTGTAATGGAATTAATAGGTTGTGTTCTCTTGACACTAATGTATAACAAGTGTGACATGTTCACACATGTTGGTGGGAATCCCAAAATACATGTGGCCAATAATACCTTGGTCTCAAAATCTGGTGAGCAATGGCATCCACTAAACCATGTCCAGTATTATGCTTTCCATGGAATTCTGCCATGGCTTGCTTTGCTTGTTGCTAGTCCAAACGATGTAAGTATAGACCTTGAAAGTTCTTTCTGTATAAATTGTTGCCAATATTTCACCTACAACTCAAATTGGAAGAGCTAAAACAACTTATGTTCACTTTAAGGTAAAAATATTTTGATTAATTTATGCTTTGCTTAACCATTGCATATATTGAAGTTTAAGAGAAAGAGTTTAGTTTTATCGTGCAACGTGTTTTCAACAAAAGAAAGTATTCAGTTTTCCATTCATTTTTTTAATGCATAAAAGGAATTACATGAGATATAAGGGTATTTATTTCATTTAATTTTGTAATGATTTATTCATTTCATAATGTTGCATACATGTTGCAAAGGAGATATATAGAATTGTACAAGATTGCAAAGAATGTTGTTTTTCATATTCATTGAAAATAAAAGAGAGATCAATTGTCCCACACAAGTCGTGGGATTAGATAAACCAACACATCATAAGGAATGAGCTATAAAACTAAAGATGAAGAAAGGAAAACAAGAATATAATGAAAAACATATCCATCATTTCTTGTTGGTGTTCAGTGTTGGTCTTCATTGTAGCAGCTCCATCCTTTCTCCCGATCTTGAGTGAACCTACATCATGAAGAGAAGAGTTGTTAGGGGTCTGGATATGAATCTCACTATGTGCTCTATCAACAAAAATATAGTGCATTACCTATAATGTATTGAATTAGTTGAATAAACATCAGAAGTGTGTAAGAGAGCCTAGAAAATAAAATATCACAAGAGCATTGAGCTTCACTATTATTTTTATCTAGCATGTTTGTTCATTGTGTAAGTATAGGATAAATCATGTTGCTGATCCATTTCTGAAGATATTATAGCATGTGGTGAAAAATGGGCTCCCACGAGGGTTGACCTTAGCATGATGCCTTTTAATTTCAAGAGGGGTTTGAGAAAGGAAACACATTCATAATGCTCAAATCAAACATTTCAGTTGAAGGAGTAACTCATAAAGTGTCCACAAGAGCCTCAAGCATTGATCATCCATAGCAACCAAGTCAAAAGTGCATAAGGCAACCCTTTGAATTGGAAAATACAAATGAGCAATGGGCTTATCCAGAATGCCTAGGTAAAATGCAGTAGAAACTGGATTAGAATGCATCAATTACATCATGGTTTTACATCATACATTGCTATCATAACATTATTTGTGTTGTTTTCATCATGTGTAATGTATATGGGTATGCGCAAGATCATCATGGAAAAAATAGGCCCTTAAGTGGCGATTAAAATTCAAAAAAATCAGACTTAGGCAACTTGACGTAAAAATTTGAATAAGTTATCTATATTATTTCAAAAATATGTAAGAATATAATCTATAGAAAATTGAATGTAGTTTCTAAACTATTAGGTTTATTTAAAAAAGAATCTATTTGGTGAAAATTTGAAATTTCAATGCAGTAGTACTTAAATTTTAGGGAAAAAATAAGAAGTAGGTGTCTGTCTTACCACCCTAACCACAACAAAATGATAATATTTTTTATAAGATTTTAGATATAATTAGAGGACTCATGTCCTGATGTGATGCATATTTTTTTGTAATATTTTTCCAAGTAAATAATTAATTATGATTTATTTATTACAACTTTTAAATTATATAAAAAACTCGTATATCTAACCATATTAACTTGGTCAAAACTTCATGAAATTCATTTTTTTTGTAATCCTATAATATGTGAAGCATAGAATGTGATGCATGTTTCAAATTAAAAAAAAAATGATACCGTTTGAAAGTTATAGATTTTTTTCAATCAGCCTATCAATCAGGACTTTAGTCATAATTCAAATAGAAAATGAATAATAATTATTTATTAAATTCAAAGTAAATCATAATTTATATTGGTGGAAATTTGATAAAGTCCTTTAAAAACCCTTTTCGTTTCATCAATTGTGGGTAGAAAAAAAGTCGTCAGCCACATGGGCGAAGTCTAGAAAAGTAAGGTAAGCTGTTAAACACATTTTTTGTGTTGACTTCTTAAGATTCACATGTCCTAGCCAAATTATGAAGCAATCCTAAGGCTAATCCCTAGGTAGTAAGGTTTGTGTCAAACATATCGGTTATCTGATTTGAATCGGATATCCAATTTATTTTATATATGATTTAAAAAAATGTAATATAGTTTATAATATATGATTTTAAAAATGCAATAAATAGTTTATAGTTTATTTTAATATATCTAGTTTAGAATATACAATATAGTTTATAATTTAGTATATAATATACAATTTATGATAATCTCTTACGAAATTATGTATAATATATAATATAATCTATATTATTATTTATAATATTTAATTATTATTTTTATATTTTAGTTAATGTATAAACATTTATATATATATATATATAAAGTTAATATATAAAATATTATATAACTAATTAATATTACTAATATATAAAATATTTAAATATTATCTCTCTCCCTCTCCCTCTCTCTCTCTCTCTCTCTCTCTCTCTCCTTCGTCCCCTCTTTCCCTCTACCTTCCCCCTCCTAATTCTCTGCCCCTATATGTCCCCTTCTTCCCCTCTTCCCCTCTCCCTTCCCCCTCCTAATTCTCTCTCTCTCTCTCCTTCTTCTCCTCTCCCTTCCACCTCCTAATTCTCTCCCCCTCTCTCTCCCCTTCTTCCCCTCCTCCCCTCTCCCTTCCCCCTCCTAATTCTCTCTATCTCTTTCTCTCCCTTTCCCTCTCTCCCTCTCTCTCCCCTTATTCCCCTCTCCCTTCCCCCTCCTAATTCTCTCTCTCTCTCTCCCCTTCTTCCCCTCTTCCCCTCCTAATTCTCTCTCTCTCCTTCTTCCCCTCTCCCTTCCACCTCCTCTCTCTCTCTCTGTCTCTCCCTTTATCTCTCCCTCTCTCTCTCTTGTCCACCCACCACCTCCTAATTACTCTTGGGTCTATGTGTAAAAAAATTAGATATCCAATTTATAGCACCAAAATCTTACCGTGTCAGTACAAATCAGATATCCGATTTGTACTACTTTGGCTCGAGCATTTGTATGGAGAAATATACTGACACCCAACCCAAAAAGAAGTCAACTCAAGTTTTTTGCATTTTTTGGTGAATGCAAAATGCTATTTTTTTCATATCACAAGTTTTTGGCCCATCATGATCCCTCATATGCCCATATAGTAAGAGAATCTAGGCAATCAAAGTCATTTTGAATGATGGAGTAGAAAGGAGTGCATTATCATGGATGTGATAGTGAATAGGCATAAATAATAGTGCTCACATTTATGGAACAGTAAATAATATGTTGCTATTAATGATGTTTATAACATACCAACATAAATTTTTCATCATATATTTATGCATCAAGGTTCCTACAAGAAATTTTTGCACATAAGATACAAGAGGGATGCATTGATCACAAAAATGCTAAGGTGAAGTAATTATCAGACATTCATTGCAAAGGTTCTTGATGGTGGAACAACAACCTTGTTCTCTTCAAGGTTAGATGGAATGAGGTGCATTGGGAATGCATAGTTGCAACAAATGAACAAAAAACAATTAAGTGGAAGTGATAAAGCCATAACATAGAAGAAAAAAGGGAATCATAATGGGCATCTATGTAATGTAAGAGTATACATTTCTCAAAATGGAAAACAAAGCATTATAATTGAGCAAAAAATTTCTGCAAAGGGGTTTTGGGCCTTATTGCACGATCAAATCAAAGGTTTTTTTTCTTACTTCCATGAAGATAAATTAAAAAAAACTAAGAATTCGAGCTACATTTCTAAAGGTTGAAGGAGCAATATAAGTATGGAGAGAAAGAAAATTATGTGCAAGAAAACACCCAGTAATACAAGAATGGTCATGGCCATGAAGAAGCACGAAACCTAATATGAATGAGGTCATAGCCTAAAAGTTTGTCTTGTTTATGAAGAAGGTCAGAATCATCAAGGGTTTGACCCATTTTCTTGAAAATGTAGATAGAAGAAACATAAGCACAAAATAACATTGGAATATATAGCTGTGACTGGGTCTTATTTTGTTATGTTTTTTTTTTGAAGAGAAGCTCTTTCAAGTTTTATGTTATTGTTTTGGTATAACCATAAGTTCTTCTAGCCCTTAGAGGTTTTAAGTATAACTGGCATTCCATTCTTTGGTTTGCATGAATATATAGTGTAACCATTTATGAGAAGAGTGCAAACTAGTACAAGTACCAGTGATGGTGAGATAGTTTGAATTTGTACCTTTTAATGGGGGTAGACCATTATTACTTGCACAACATGATGGTATTCTAGTTGTAGCCCTCAAGATTCTGCCATATTTCACTAGAGAAGATTAGACCACTCTTGTTGAGCACATTCGAGATGTGGAAACTTTTTGCTCGGTTCATAATGTCATTGAGGAGAATGTGGCACTTAGGCTTTTGGATACATCACTAAAAGGAAAAGCCTTGCAATGGTTTAGAGGCCTTCCAACAAATTTAATTGCAACATGGGACCATATGGGTGATGGATTGCATAGATAGTTTGAGGATAAATTTGACCATTTATCTTTTCTGGAGGAGTTGAGCACTATAAAAAATTCTCCTCATGAGCACATTGCATATTTCAACTACCGATTTCAAAGGACTTGGGATAGAATCCCTTTGACGATAAAGCCTTCACCTCAACATGCACTTTTTTATTTTTTGAAGGCTTTAGATAGTGAAATTTTTGTGATGATTCAATATCTGGGTGGGTTTACAATTCCTAATACCTATGATATTGCTATTAGAGCATCAAACTACCTTATAAAAATGGAAAAAAAGCTCGAAGGCCTCCTATGCCCATTTTTCTTGAAGTGTGGCAACCTGTGCCTATGTCTTTACCCTCTTTAGCTATTATCTCATCCATTCTAGCAATAGGATATCAAGTTGCAACTCAAGAAATTATTGTTCTAGTCCAATCTCAAGAGCTTCAAGAGATTAGAAATATACTAAACACTTTTCAAAATGATTTAGTGAGTATTAAGAGGTAGGTTGGCCAGGATTCTACACCCTATCAAGCTCCACATTAGCTCAACTAGTCAAATAGACCACCTGTTTGTTGGCATATGGCTTATAGTGTTGTCATTGATGACAACCTAAGTCATTAAACTAGTGCGCACTTCAGTATTTGTTCATACCAGGAGACAAAATGAAGAATAGGGTATCTAATTGAAGCTTAACCTATTTGCATTACAAGTTTATTAGTTCGTGTTTTGGATCTCAGGGAAGGTCATTGGGCATATGGAATATCTTACTCTCAATTTTTGTGTCGTCACATCAAGTGGTGTACGATTTAGGGGATCTGGTTGACTGATTTTCCGTTTAAACAGTGCTAGAAGGTCGACTAAGTGAATTCCGCGTGTTACGGATGTTCGAGGAGAAATTGTTTAAGTATTTTTATGTTCTATCATGTTGATTTGGTTCATCACTATGCTATGGCCGACTTTGGATGATGCACATTGAAAATCATTTATGGATTTAGCTGACGGTTGGAAAATATTTTATGTCTTATTGAAGTTGATAGGTAGCGATCAAATCTTTAGTTGTGGATATATATAAGTTATCAATTATATCGTTTATATAGAGATGTGAAATGTGTTGATGTATGATGCAAAATTCAGAAAGATAGTAGAGCAGAAGAGCAGAATAAGACAGAAGGTCATGAAATCGACTAATGTGCTTAACCAAAACTATTCTCAGGCATTTGCAGATGGTAATTCATAGTTCACCACTCATGTTATCTTTGACACTGGTTGTGAGGCAATGAGCTCTAGGTAGTGTGCCTGAATGCAAGTGCATTCCCTCCCATTTTGTAAAACTTATATTTGAGTACTCAAATTATGGATTAACCTCCATCGTGGTTTTTCCCCAAAAGGTTTCCATGTAAAAATCCTTGTGTTATGGTGGTGTAGATGATTGCCTTGTGTGCTTGCATCTTTCTTTCAGTTCAATGTTGTAAGTAGTTTAAAGATCAAATTAATAAAGTTAAATTTTGTAGAACACTGATTCATCCCCCTCTCAGTATTCCCTAATTCCAACACTATTTAGGTAGATACTCAATTCACAAGAAGAAACTTCAATCCTAGACCCCTCTAGACTTATAATCCTACTACTATTGTTCAACAAGATGCAACACAAGAAGATCTAGAACATCAGGGTTCTCATCTAGAATATGGCCAACATGATGTAACACTAATAAATTGGCAAGATGAATATTGTTGTAGGGTTAATCATACACAACAAGTTGATAAAAGGAAAGAAAGGGATAGTGAGAAGGAGGAGTACATATTTTGGTTCGATGAGCTTCCCTCTTTTGTTGATGAAGAGGAAGAAAGGATTTCCATACCCTCAATAGCTGCAAGTCAGGGGCCAAAATTGATATTGGAAAACCAAGATCAGTTGGAGCAACAAAACATTATTTTGAGGAAGCTAGCAGGTACAGTGATGAGGGAGATTTAGAAAATCAAGTCTAGTTGGTTGTTGAGATGGAGAAATATGTTGAGGTGCATGTTTTAACTAATTTATTTGAATATTTTCTTTTATTTGTTTCTATTGATGAAGATTATATAAGTGGGCTAACAAAATTGACAAGTTGTGATCAACAAGAGAAAGGAAATCACATTGATAGAGGACTAATCCATGAACAAATGGATGAGGATAGAATTGCTATGGAGACTCAAGACTGCGGTATTCTTGACAAGATGCCTTAAATGGAGCATAATAAAGAGGTTGAAGGCATGGCTCAGATAGAGAAAAAAGGGGTGATTCTTGAAGGGTCAATTGAAAAAGGAGAAGCTAACATAGAAACATTGAAGGTAGCTTCCCCTGAAGAATAGTTAAATGAACTGATTGAAGAGAATTAGTCTTTCAAGATAAACTACTATTTGAATTCCAAGATCCTAACTATTTAGCTTGTAGAGAGCTTGCTACTCTACTAGATTATTGTAGTGAACCCAAGCCCAATCCAATGAATGGGGAGGACAACAAGAGTAATAAGGCAATAGAGTAGAAAATAAACCTTGATCATTTGCACACTAGTTTTTCAAAGGGATGTCCAATTCGACATCTAGCCTAGCTAGAAAATAGAAAAGATAAAGCATTGGGTGGGCAAAAAAGGAGAGGAGAGGTAGCTAACTTGTCTAGCTTAGAATAGTTGTACTTTTAGTCAAAACCCATGAGTACGTGTGTTTTTCCTATTTCTTAAGGAGGTATTCCCTAAGTTACATAAATTTTCACCCTTTCCACAACCCTAGTTGGCTTCTTACAAGTAGGAAAGGAAACTACTTTGCAAATCCAGTCAATGGTTTTGTTTGAGTATCACTTTTTCTATTTAGTGCAGGTTACAATTAGTGTTGCTACTAATAAGTGCTTGAAGCATATTTATTTTAGTTATTTTTCTTTCCCTAAGTGTTGTTGCACATTGTTTTTGGCCACCAGGGCCTTTTAGTTTACTTTCAGTTTGGTTTGTTTTTTCTTTTTGTTGTTGTTTGGAGTATTTGCAAGTTCAATTTCATGGTTTTCTGAGTTTGAGAGGGGTAGATTTGAATCCGCACCCAATGAATTTGTTTAGGCAATTGGTCCAATGCTTTGTAGACAAGAATTCAACATAAATCACAAGAAATGTTTCCAATTTTTCACCTATAACTCAAATTGGCAGAGTTGAAACAACTTATGTTCATTTTAAGGTAAAAAGATTTCAATTTATTTTTGGTTTTCTTAACCATTGCATATATTAAAGTTTAAGAGAAAGAGTTCAGTTTTATCGTGCAATGTGTTTTCAACAAAATATATTCATTTTACCATTCAGTGTTTTACAACAAAAAGGGATTACAAGAGATATAAGGATATTTCTTTCATTCAATTCTGTAATGATTTATTCATTTCATAATGTTGCATACATGTTGCAAAGGAGATATACAAAATTTCACAAGTTTGCAAAGAATGTTGTTTTTCATATTCATTGAAAATAAAAGAGAAATCAATTGTCCCACACAAGTCATGGGAGTAGTTGAACCAGAAAATCATAAGTAATGAGCTATACAACTGAAGATGAAGAAAGGAAAACAAGCATATAATGAAAAAAATATGCATCATTGCTTATTGGTGTTCAGTGTTGGTCTTTGTTGTAGTTTCTCCATCCTTGCTCTCGATCTTGAGTGAACCTGCATCATGAAGAGTAGAGTTGTAAGAGCTTTGGATATGAATCTCACTATGTCCTCTATCAACATAAATATAGTGCATTGCCTATAATATATTGAATCAGTTGAATAAACATTAGAAGTGTGCAAAAGAGCCTAGAAAATAAAATATCACAAGAGCTTTAAGCTTCACTCTTCTTTTTATCTAACATGTTTGTTCAATATGCAGGTATAGGAAAAATCATGTTGTTGATATATTTATGTACATTATAGCATGTGGTGAAAAAATGTCCCCCCCTAAGGGTTAAGTTCAACATGCTGACCTTTAATTTCAAGAGGGGTTTGAGAAAGGAAACACATTCATAATGATCAAATCAAACATTTCAGATGAAGGAGTAACTCATAAATTTTCCAAAAGAGCCTCAAGCATTGATCATCAATAGAAACCAAGTCAAAAGTGCATAAGGTGGCCCTTTGAATTGGAAAATACAAATGAGCAATGGGATTATCCAGAATGCCTAGGTAAAATGCAGTAGAAACTAAATGAGAATGCATGATTTGCATCATGGTTTTACATCATACATTGTTGTCATAACATTATCCTTATTTTTTTCATCATGTGTAATGCATATAGTAAGATAATCTAGGTAGTCAAAGTCATTTTGACTAATTGAGCTACAAGGAGTGCATTATCATGGATGTGATAGTGAACAGGCATACACAATAGTGCTCACATTTGTGGATCAGTAAATAATATGTTGCTGTTAATGTTGTTTATAACATACCAACATAAAGTTCTCATCATATATTTATGCATCAAGGTGCCTACAAGAAGTGATAGAAAATAAGAGACAAGAGGGACACGTTAATCACAAAATGCTAAGGTGGAGTAATTATCAGATATTCATTGCAAAGGTTCTTGATGGTGGAACAACAACCTTGTTCTCTTCAAGGTTAGATGGAATGAGGTGCATTGGGAATGCATAGTTTCAAGAAATGAACAAACAACAATCAAGTGGAAGTGATAAAGGCATAACATAGAAGGAAAAAGGGAATCATCATGGGTATATGTGTAATGCAAGGGTAGTATCATTTTGGAGTAGGTAAAGAACACTCAAAATTGCTTCAAAATACAGATCCAAACTAAAGAAAAATTCTATTCATTTCTATGGACAGATAAATAATGTTATCATCTACCTACAACATTCTGAAGTAAGAGTATACATTTCTCAAAATGGCAAGCAAAGCATTATAATTGAGAAAAAAAAAATTGCAAAGGGGTTTTAGGCCTTGTTGAAGACCAAATGAAAGGGTTTTTTCTTACTTCCATGAAGAGAAATAAAAAACAACCAAGATTTCGAGCTACCTTTCAGAAGGTTTAAGGAGCAATATAAGTACCAAGAGAAAGAAATCTATGTGCAAGAAAACACCCAGCAATATAAGAATGGTCACACCCATGAAGAAGCACGAAACCCAGTATGAATGAGGTCACAGCCTGAAAGTTTGTCTTGTTTCTGAAGAAGGTCAGAATCATCAATGGTTTGACCCATTTTTTGAAAAGTATAGATAGAAGAAACACAAGCACAAAATACCCATGGAATATGTAGTTGTGACTCGGTCTTATTTTGCTTTATTTACGTGGAAGAGCTTTGCTCAAAACACATAAAATAAAAAGACTAGAGAATAAGGAGGTCATGACATTATGGTTCTATGTTTTTTTATGAAAGAAAGTAAAAGTCACCAAGGGTTCCATACCCATTTTGCTACAAAATTTAGGAGCCATAAAATACAAAGTTAGCCATCACCATTGAGGTACCAAGAGGCTTCATATATCAAAGAAGTGAAAGGACCTAGAATGTAGAAAATAGGCCACCACATACTTTCATTATCTTTCTCAAACCGAGCATCTTATTCATAAGAATGGAGAAAAATGCAAAAGTTTGAAAGGTAGGAAAACTCACCTTAGTCGTTTTTGGCTGAAAAATACATTGTAATGCCCATAAGCGAGTTTCAAAAACACCTAGTGGTGGCCTCAAACAAGAAGAAGGCTCGACAAAAAATGAACAAGACAAAATGCATCAGAAAAGTAGGGATTTCCATGACTAAGAGGGCCCAAATTGCATTTGAAATGAAGGAAATACAAAGAATTATTGCATATTCGATAGGAGGAAGCACTTACCATCAAATTCCTAAAGAGATTCAATGTCAGACAATGGAGAATCAACATGAAAAGTGCAAATTTGAGCTCGAACCCTAGTTTTCCATGGCGGTTGAGTAGAGAGATTTTTTTCCAAAAGGGAAGGATGCAAATGAATTGTTGAAAATTAAGAAGGGCTCAGTTTTGTCTTAGGGTTTGCAATGTCACCTAACTTGCCTTGTGATTTTTATCACATTAAATTGAAATCAAATGCCTCAAGTAATGCCCTTTTACCTAGGTTGAGCCATGCCTTAGTTCTCCTTTTTTATTTTGTAAAGAAAATCAAATAATCATATACCTTACTTTTATGATTTTCTCATGAAAATCATATGTACATTGGCCCCTTCATACTAGATTGAGCCTTTCATATGCCTTAGTAATTTTTTATGATTTTATCATATATTCCTTGGTCAAATTTTATGATTTTTATAGAAAATCAATTTTCCTTCAACACCTTAGCCTTCTATTTTTTTTTTTGAAAAAATAAATGTCTAGCATTATGTACTCGATAATTTTTTGTCAAAAAAAATCAAATAATTGCCTTCTATTTTTTTTTAGATCAAAAGTTGAAGTCAAGTGTATTTCAAACACTTTATTTTTGTAATTTCTAACCACAAATGATGTAAAACATCATTATGGAAATATTGTTATAAATTTCCTTAATGTTTGTTATTTAAAAAAGAAGTTAGTGGGGATAGAATCTTTCTATTTTTGAGTTTGAGTTCTTGGGCGAAATTGGAAAGGAGTGGGAAAATTGAACCTTCTATTTTCAGTTTGCCATTAGTTTGAACCTAATTTGTGAGGTATTTGGATTGACCTACTAGAGATAGAAAGTTGTCATCTTTCTCATGTAGTTTGGATCAGTTTTGGGCACTATTTTGGAGGCTTTTCCCTGGAGCTCGAAAATAGATTAAAGTTGCTATTTAGAGATGTAGTGCAGTTGGATTTTTCTATTCTCATTGTTGGAGACACTTGGGAGCTATAGGTTAGAGAAATTTTTTGTTTTTTCATAGTTCAAAATATTGCTTCTTTCTCTCTTGCTCATTTCAAAGAGCTTTGTAAATATTTTGCACTTATATTTTGAGGTTGATACTCCTTTAGTTTCAATAAATAGCAAAGCTTTCCTTCTCATTTTTGTCCCAAGTTTGTATTACCAATTTTATGTCATTGTGATTCAAATTATTGAATCCTCTTATGTCTTGTTATTGTGATTTTATGTGAAAAATTTCATATAGTTTAGGTTGTGTGATTGTGTTTCAACTTGAGCCTTCATGCAAATTACTATTGAATTATATGTTTTAAGTGAGATTGTGAGGGTCAAAGTTTTGAGAAATTATTTGTGAGAAAAATAATCAAAGTCAAATTTTAAAATTATGGTGAATCATCCTTAGGTTTTAGGATTTCATTTTCAGTTTTCCTCTTAACCCTTTCCTGAGAAATTCTTTTAGATTAGGTGATTTTCTAGGGGAACCAACATGCTTTGGATATTCACTCTCACCATGGATTACCCACAATTTGAGAGTGTTTCTATGTTTCAATAGGATACTTAGGTTTGTTTTGGCTAAGGGTGCAATCTTGATTGACAATAGTTTTTGGTATGCCTGGTGGGACTCTGAAACTTGTTTTTAGAGATTTTTTTCCAAGTTTTAAGCTGCTATTCTAGTATACGTAGTAGTGTTTCTAGCCTTTAGAGGTTTTAAGTATACCTAGTGACTCCATTCTTTGGTTTGCATTCAGATCTAGTGTAACCAGTTATGAGAAGAGCGCAGACTCGTACAAGTACCAATGATGGCAAGACAATTTCCATTTGCACCTTTTAATGGGGGTAGCCCATTATTTCTCACACAACATGATGATATTCTAGTTGCAGCCCTCAAGAGTCTACCATATTTCACTGGAGAAGATTAGACCACTCCTGTTTAGCATATTGGAGATGTGGCAAATTTGTGACCGGTTCATAATGTCACCAAGGAGAACATGGAACTTAGGATTTTGGTTGCATCATTGAAAGGAAAAGCCTTGCAGTGGCTTAGAGGCCTTCTAAAAAATTTAATCGCAACATGAAACCAACTGGGTGATAAATTGCATAGACAGTTGAGGATAAATCTGACCATTTATCTTTGTTGGAGTAGTTGAACAATATCAAAAGAGCTCCTCACGAGCACATGGCAGATTTTAACTATTGATTTAAAAGGACTTGGGATAGAATCCCTTTGATAGTAAAGCCTCCACCTCAGCATGCATTTCTCTATTTTTTAAAGGATTTAAATAGTGAAATTTTTGTGATGATTCAATCTTTGGGTGGGTTTACACTTCCTAATGCCTATGATATTTCTATTATAGTAAAAAAGTGCCTTATACAAGCTGGAAAATAGCTCCAAGGCATCCTATGCCCATTTTTCTTGAAGTGCAACCACTTGTGCCTATGTCTTTACCCTCTTTAGCTACTGTCCCCCCTATTCCAACAATAGGATATCAAGTTGTAACTCAAGAAACTATTGTTCCAACCTAATATCAAGAGCTTCAAAAGATTAGAAATATATTTAAAACTTTTTGGAATACTTTAGTGAGTATTAAGAGATAGGTTGGCCAAGATTCTACACCCTATCAAGCTCCACATCAACCTAACCAGTCAAATAGACCACCTGTTTGGGTAGATACTCAAGGCCCAAGAAGAAACTTCAATCCTAGACCCTTTTAGCCTTATAATCCTACTTTGTTTGTTAAGAAAGATGAAACAAAAGAAGATCTAGAACAACAAGGTTCTCATCCTAAATATGGCCAACATGATGTAGCACTAATAAATTGGCAAGCTGAAGATTTTGGTAGGGTTAATCATACACAACAAGCTGATAAAAGGAATGAAAGGGGTAGTGAGAAGGACGAGTTTATATTTTTGTTTGATGAGCTGCCCTCTTTTGTTGATAAAGAAGAAGAAAGAATTTCCATACCCTCAGTAGCTACAAGTCTGGGGCAAGAATGGATTTTGGAAAACCAAGATCAGTTGGAGGAGCAAAACATTGATAATTATTTTGAGGTAGCTAGTAGGTAGAGTGATGAGGGAGATTTAGAAAATCAAGAACAACTAGATGTTGATATGGATAAATATGTTGAGGTGCATGTTTTAACTAATTTATTTGAAGATTTGCCTTTATTTGTTTCTATTGATGAAGAAGATGTAAGTGGGCTAACAAAATTGACAACTTATGATCAGCAAGAGCATGGAAATCACATTGATAGAGGGTTGATCCATGAATAAATTATTGAGGACAACATTGCTATGGAGACTAAATACTGTAGTATGCTTGACAACATGCCTAAAATGGAGCATAATTAAGAGGTTGAAGGCATGGCACAGATAGAGAAAAAAGGGGTGATTCTTGAAGGGTCAATTGACAAAGGAGAAGCTAACATAGAAACATTGAAGGTAGCTTCCCCTGAAGAATAGTTAAATGAATTGATTAAAGAGAATCAATATTTTCAAGACAATCTAGTCTTTGACTATTAAGATCCTACCTGTTCATCTTGTAGAGAGCTTGCTACTCTGCTAATTTCTTGTAGTGAACCCAAGCCCAATCTAGTGAATGGGGAAGACAACAAGAGTAATAAGGCAGCAAAGAAGCCAACCAACCTTGATCATTTGCACATTATTTTGTCAAAGGGATGCCCCATTCGAAATCTAGCCCAGCTAGAAAATAGAAAAGAGAAAGCATTGGGTGGGAAACAAGGAGAGGAGAGGCAACTAACTTGTCCACCTCAGAATGGTTGTACTTTTAGTCAAAACCCATGGGTACATGTGTTTGTCCTATTTCTTAAGGAGGTATTACCTAAGTTAATTAAATTCCCACCCTTTCCACAACCCTTGTTGGATTCTTACAAGTACGAAAGGAATTTTCACTTGATCAAGAAAGGCAACAACTTTGCAAATCTAGTCAATGGTTTTGTTTGAGTATCATTTTCATTGTTTAGTGTAGGTTAGAATTAGTGTTTATGCTAATAAGTTATTGAATCACATTTATTTTAGTTATTTTCCTTTCCTTAAGTGTTGTTGCACATTGTTTCTGACCACCAAGGACTTTTAGTTTGGTTTGGTTTTTCTTTTTGTTGTTTTTTGGAGTATTTGCAAGTTCAATTTCATGGTTTTTTGAGTTTGAGAGAGGGGTTGATTTGACTCTGCACCCAATGAATTAGTTTAAGGAAACTGGTCTAATGCTTGGCAAGTAAGAATTCAGCAAAAATTGCCAGAAATGTTGCCATTTTTTCACCTACAACTCAAAATGGTAGAGTTGAAACAACTTATGTTCATTTTAAGGTGAAATTATTTCTATTTATTTCTATTTTTCTTAACCATTGCATATATTTAAGTTTAAGAGAAAGAGTTCATTTTTATCATGCAATGTGTTTTCAACAAAATAAATTGTTCAATTTTCCATTCCATTTTTTACAACATAAAAGGGATTACATGAGATATAAGGATATTTATTTCATTCAGTTTTTTAATGATTTATTCATTTCATAATGTTGCATACATGCTGTAAAGGAGATATACAAAATTTTACAAGATTGCAAACAATGTTGTCTCTCATACTCATTGAAAAGAAAAGAGAGATCAATTGTCCCACAAAAGCCGTGGGAGTATTTGAACAAACACATCATAAGGAATGAGCTATACAATTGAAGATGAAGAAAGGAAAACAAGCATATAATGAAAAATATATCCATCATTTCTTGTTGGTGTTCGATGTTGGTCTTCGTTGTAGCTGCTCCATCCTTGCTCCCAATATTGACTGAACCTACATCATGAAGAGAAGAGATTTTAGAGCTCTAGATACGAATCTCACTATGTGCTCTATCAATAGGAATATAGTGCATTTCCTATAATGTATTCAATCAGTTGAATAAACATCAGAAGTGTGCAAGAGATCTTGGAAAATTAAATATCACAGGAGCATTGAGCTTCAGTGTTCTTTTTATCTAACATGTTTTTTCACTATGCAAGTATAGGATAAATCATGTTGCTGATCCATTTCTGAAAACATTACAGCATGTGGTGAAAAAATGGGCTCCCATAAGGGTTGAGCTGAGCATGCTTCCCCATATTTTCAATAGGGGTTTGAGAAAGGAAACACATTCATAATTCTCAAGTCAAACATTTCAGCTAAAGGAGTAACTCATAAAGTGTCCACAAGAGCCTCAAGCATTGATCATCCATAGCAACTAAGTCAAAAGTGCATAAGGAAACCCTTTGAATTAGAAAATACAAATGAGCAATGGGCTTATCTAGAATTCCTAGGTAAAATGCAGTAGAAATTGAATGAGAATGCATCATTTGCATCATGGTTTTACATCATACATTGCTATCATAATAGTATCCCCATTGTTTTCATCATGTGTAATACATATAGTAAGAGAATCTAGGAAATCAAAATCATTTTGACTAATGGAGCAGCAAGGAGTGCATTATCATGTGTAAAGTCCCACCACACAAATCCCATAGGACAACAACCGACTAACTAAAGACAAAACAAATTTTTTTTGATAACATCTATGCAAAAACCATTATATAAATAATCATACAACAAAATGTAAATTGCATGACACCACCTAACTAGTCACATGGGGTTACATGGTTGCATTACTCACAAATGCTCCCAAACAAAACATCGTTATAAACTAAATGCCAAGTAAATAGACAATAGAAGAATACATTTCTCAAGATAAAAAAATGATAACATACAACCATCCATAACCAATAGAGATGAAAAAGATGCATACATCATTTTATTACATTTCAATTCATAGTTCATCATTACAATTGTGGAGCATATTTCCATAGATACAACACATCATGGATACAATAATGCATTACATAATGCTTCCCTTATATCAATGAGAAGAGTACATCAAGTACAAGAGTAATAAATCAATGAAGAATAAGGTACAAAGCATAGAACAATCTTCAACCAAGTGAAGCTCTAGAACTCTACATCTACTTCTACATCATGAACACAACCTAAGAACCCAATGGGGTGCGTAGCACATTCCACCTGACCTTGTGGACCTGAAGGCCCATTCCCCATGCTAGGAGATGACAAGAAAGGACCCAAATCCAAACAAGGACAAACAAACAAGGCTAACTCAACCCAACACATAACAACATTAAAGAAAGCAACAACACTCCCAGAGGCAACCAAAGCAAGGGAAGATAAACAAGTACTATAAGAGAGTGTCATCGCATGGCCTTACATGGATTGTCTAGACAACCTATCACAAGGTGTCACCTTCATCTATGGTTATCTTGACTTCCTATCTCAAGGTACCACTCCATAGGGTGACTCATGTGAGATCACTTACCTTTCATGAGGACAAGGAAGTGATTTTACCAACCAGGTCTTCTCATCCCATCCTTAGCCTAAGGAAGCACTAATGACATGGGTGAGGCACATAATTAATCTTGTTTAGTGTTTAACTACCCAAGCCCACTGGTTCTTTAATTATATTATCACTTATTTAGGAATCTCTTATATGGGTTATCCTGTCAGCCCCTTTGTATGTCGACCCCCATGAAGAGCCACTCTCCCTACGGACACCCAAACCAATAACAAAGCAAGGGGTGTACCTCAATTCACACAAAATTAGAGTGTACATAACACACAACATGCGAGGAATGAATCATCCTGCAAACACATATCATATCACTGAACCAAGTATTACCACCAACAAAACAACATAAGTCAATAGATGCTCAAACTAATAGAGTGCCCAAATGAACAAGTTTTCCCCTAGCCTCTGGAAGTTACTAAAACGTCTACCCATATATTTGAAACATAAGACCAAGAAATGAGCATCAAAACGTGGGTTCCCATGTCTTAAATTCGAAACAAAGATAAGCCAACCCATAATATTAAACTAAACATCATATATCACCTCTATTGAACAAATCAAAAACCAAAAGATAATCAAATTCGTCGAATGATAATAACATTGATCGAACACAAATGCATTCAAAACAATACATCTTTCTAATCCAAATAATGACAAGGATTATCAATTTATTTCAATGTATAAATGAATCACGCTAATTAAATACAAAACCATTCAATCTACACACCTAATTAATTGAAAATAATACGTGGATAATAAATTATCACTATTACTTTATCAATTTATGGTTTTTCTAAATAATTATATCTATTTACAAATAACAATTCCACCATTTCAATATTAAATATTATATTTTACTCTACAAATAAAAATTTATATTATTCCTTTATCACATCAGGGAAATAAAACACATTTATGCTAATTATATATTCATGTACATTAATTTCAATTTATGAGTTTTGTATTCACAATAGTTACATTTCGAACCTGAATCTACCAATAATATATTATCCTTAAATCTAAGTCACATGAAGATAACATATAAACATATACAATAATATTAAAATTACAAGATTAAATCAAATACAGATAATAATATTTAACAACTAAACTCCTATGAAATACATATATAATTACATATATACACATATATATGTATTTTTAAATAAAAATCTTATCAAATAACAATACACCATTACTAAGCCTGTTGTTCTTTTGTTTTAACACCATACAAAAAATAGTATGACGACTATATCAAAATCCTTAAGCTCAAATATATTATATATAATGAAACTGACGGCTTCTAGAGTCCACCCTCGTTGCCATTGATAGGCTTACATTTAATAGAAGATTGTAAAATAATTGCAAAACGTTAGAAATTAAGTGGAAACTAAGCTTGGAAAATGACGGACGTAGGCGATTGCAATTGGTGAGTAGGGAAGAGATATGCATGGTGCATTTTCTTCTGAAATTATGACAGAAATGAATTAGAATACATAGAAATGTATTAAGAAATGTATAACAATTTTATAGAAAGAGGGACAGGTAACCCAAAAGGCCGCACAGATTGAGTGGATGAAGGCTACGAATAATTCACACATCAATAACCCCTAACATGTTACCTATATAGTTTCTCATGAGGTGCGTAGGGTTGGCCTTCATGTAGTAATCGATTCCCACCAAACTTTAGGCATAAATACCTCCAAATATAAACCTTGATTCGTAAGCCAAGATTGGGAGATGACGAAGAGCAGGGAAGAGTAGGATATGGGGTGACATAAGTTAGGGGAAAGAATAGGATAAGATCGACACATGAAGGAATGTCAGGGTGATGACTTCATCAAATTTAAGGAGGAGACACGACAAGAAGATAATCAACAATGATTTCTCAATGGTCGATGCCTAGCTAGAATATACAATTAAAATTTTAAATACAATGAATGAGGAACGAATCAATACCAATGATGGGGAAAGATAGAATGCATATGACATTCAAAATCAAAATAAAATAGACTGATCCCTAATTTGGATGGTTTGAAAAGAATTCAATTCACAAAGATATTAGGATCCTTTACACAAAAAAATTCAAAAACGAACAATACGATTACATTTTTTTTTTTAATAGAATAATGGAATTCTTCAATGCTACTTGGAGTCCTTCGCTTGTTAAATAATTGGATATGGAATGATGAGTTGAGTGTTTCCAATCCAGCTTCATTCCTTCATGAATTTCCAAAATCCACTACTACAGTATCAATTTTTTTTATAGAAAATAATTTACAGAGAAAAGCTATTTTTTTGAATGACGGAGAAATAATTTTGCAGAGACCAATTCCACCAACCCCAATCACCATTAAAGAAATTCTCCTTGTTTTCCAAAGAAAATTCGGATATAAAATCTTGAGAACACAAGAATTAGAAAGTTGCCCATTGAATTTTTGAATTAGCACTACGCATGTAATTAACTTCTTTATTTTATTTCTTTTTTCAACTTTTCAAATAAGGCAATATCACTTAAATTTCCTTTTCGATTAAATCCAAAATAATAATCAAATAAACAATATTATCAAAACACGAAATTAAAAATTAACAATACTGCCATAAAAATAATATTCCATATTTAACTAAAATATTTAATATAGACAAAATAATAACTCGGTATTCATTTAAATCAACAAAACATTTAAAATTTTCAAACTAATTTAATATATAATTAAATACTTGATATTTTCAAAAATCACTTTAATAATAAAATTTAATGCTATCATTAAATTAATTTCAACAATAATAATAACCATCATTAAATTGAATTAACTAATTAACAATACTAATAACATATCAAAACCAAACAATTTACATATTAAACTAACACTAAAAACGAACGACACGAAACAAAATGATACCATAACAAAATGGGGTATTGACAAACATCACAGTCAAACAATGATGGGATGAAAGACACAGACGAGGATACTTTCTTTTCAAATCAATAAACTACATCATATCCATTGGGTATGTTGGGCACGCTCAGACCCGACGGTGTGGGTGGAGTCGATGCTCGATACCTGCAATCCTGCATAAAACTAAGTGTTGAAACAACATATATCTTCAATGAAAAACACACTATGAGAGAGAACTGTAGTGTAGCAAGGCACTCACAAATGAGTGATGCAACACCGTCGCTCTCACCCAAACCTCAAACAATAACCATATTCTAAACAACATCAACATTAAACAATAAGTACATAATTGCATAAGCATAATCATCAAACACATATGTCCACATATAATAAGCAATAGTAGCAGTATCCTAAACAACCAAGTCCAATAAGAAGAACTGTCAACCAACCAAACAACATAGTGAAGCGGTCACCAACATAGTCTCAAGTATGCATCAAACCTAAATAGTATCCCAACAGTATCAACCACACATAGAAAAGTCTCATAAGAGTAAAAGTAACATGAGAGGAACTACATCCTCCCCCCTAGAACTAGGCTTACTCTTGGAAGCCAGAGAAAAAATAGGGAAAAGACTCTCGATTTTGGGATGCATCCTCCCATGTTGTTGATGAATCATCATTAGGGTCCCATTAGACCCACACCTGATCAATTTCTCTTCCCTTGAGAATGAGCCTCATGTGTTGAAGAACGACCACAGGTTCCAATGTGAGCTGCTTGTCCTCTACCTATAACACATTCCAATCGAGAACATGAGATATATCAAGATAATAAGGCCTAAGTATAGAAATGTGAAACACATCATGTATGCATGATAAACTAGGTGACAAGGCTAGACGGTAAGCAATGGGTCAAATTCTCTCCAAAACCTCAAATGGACCCACAAAATTAGGTGCCAACTTAGAGCCTTTCTCGTAATGGATGGGTCTCTTTCATGGATGAACTCGAAGAAACACCCAATCACCAACTGAAAAATGACAATCGACCCTATACATATTGGCATACTTCTTCTACCTATCCTGAGCTACTACCAAGTGTTCTTTGATGCAAGCAAATTTTTGTTCCATATCTTGTAGAATCTCCATCCCAAGAAGAACTCTATCCTCAAAACAATCCCAACTCAATGAGGTCCGACACAAACGACCATACAATGCCTAGAATGGTGGCATCTCTATCAAACTATGGTAACCATTATTGTATTCAAACTCAACCAGATGAAAATAGTCTACCCAACGAGACTACTGATCCATGACGTACATACAAAGCATGTCCTTGAGAACCTGGTTGACCCTCTTGGTCTGTCCATCTATTTTTGGATGGTATGTAGAACTGAAGTTCAACTGGGTTCCTAATACACACTGCAAAGATGTCCGCAAAGTAGAAGTAAACACTAGATCTCTATCAGAAATGATTCTTCATGGGATTCTGTGTAGCCTCACAATGTCCTCCATGAATATTTTGGCCATAGCCAATGCAGTATAGGGTGACCAAATGAGAGATAAATGTGCCACCTTGGTCAACCTGTCAATAGTGACCATGATAGAATCATGCCAACGTGAAGACATAGGCAAGCCAACAATGAAGTCCATCAATATGATATCTCGTTTCCACTCAAGAATGAGATGGGGTTGTAAAAGACCTACAGGATATTGGTGCTCAACTTTTACCCTTTGACACTCCAGACATCTCGCCACAAGATCTACAATATCTCTCTTCATTCCAACCCAAAAATACAGTGGATGAAGATTTGCATGCATCTTGTTAACTCTCAAATGATCCGAATAGGGAGCTCGATGTGCCTCGATCATGATTAGGGTACGAAAAGACTTAGTGGGAGGTACATACATGCGACCCAACCACCACAAAATTCCATCAGACTCAAGAGTATAACCTGCAAGTTTTCCCTCTGAAACTCTACTCAACTCAATCTCTGACTTGATCTCCTAAAACCAGTTGTCTATAGGAAGTGCTATGAGTATCTGAATCCTCAAGTCAACATCAAGAGTCACATAAGATAACTCATGTCCTCGGCGACTTAGAGCATCCACCACTACATTTTCCTTGCCCTAGATGTATTTTACATCAAAATCATATTTGCAAAGAAACTCCATCCATCTCCTTTGTCTAGCATTAAGATTCAACTGCATGAAAAATATACTTCAAGCTGTGATGATCATTGTGCAACTCAAACCTATGCCCCAATAAGAATTTACTCCACCTCACCAGAGCATGAACAATGATGCCAACTCCAAATCATGCATGGGGTAATTCAGCTCATGATCCTTGAGCTTACATGAATCATAAGTGATCACACGACCTTCTTGCATCAAAACAACCCCTAACCCCACCAAGGATGCATCAGTGCAAACCACAAAGTCCCTAATAGGATCAAGTACTACAAGAATAGGTGCACTGGTCAGCTTCTCCTTAGGAATCTGAAAATTAGACTAACACTTTTATGACCAATCAAATTTCTTACCTTTCCTTTGAAGAGAAGTGATGGGATGTGTAATTCTTGAGAAGCCTTGAACAAACCACCGATAATAACCTACCAATCCCATAAAACTATGAATCTCAAGAACATTCATGGGTGCAGGCCAATCAATGATGGCTTGGATCTTTGAGGGATCCACGACGATACCATCTCCTAATATAACATGCCCCAAGTATTTCAATTCCATTTTATAGAGCTCACACTTTGCCAGATTTGCAAAAAAATAATTATATCTCAAGCACTACAACACCTGCCTCAAATATTCCTCATGCTCCTACATTGTTTTTGAATAGATTAGGATATCATTAAGAAAAACAAGCACAAACTAGCCCAAGTAGGTCCAAAAAATTCCATTCATCAAGCTCATGAAAATTAAAGGTGCATTCGTCAACCTGAACGACATAATAGTGAATTTGTAATGCATGTACCAAGTGTGAAATGCGATTTTGTGTATGTGCTCCTCAAGAATCTGCAAATGATGGTACCCCAACTTGAGATAAATTCTAGAGAATACCAAAAATCCCTTTATCTGGTCAAACATATCATTGATTCTCAGCAAAGGATATCAATTTCTTCACTATCACCTTATTTACCTGTCTATAATCAATACATAGATGGGGAGAACGATCCTTATTTTTCATGAATATGACTAGTGCTCCCTAAGGGGAAATACTAGGATGGATAAACCCTTTTGCAAGAAATTCCTACAACTACAAATACAGCTCCTAAAGCTCTTGAGTTGTCATCCTATATGGAGCCTTAGAGATAGGCTCAACTTTAGGTACAAGATCAATTCTGAAGTTGATGTCATGCTTGGGTGGAATCCCCAGAATCTCACTCAAAAACACATGTAAAAACTCCTTAAGGAGAGGATAATCACCTAAAGTCACCTCTCGACCCTCCTCCATATCCAAGTCATTAACCGTGATCGAAAAAAACTGACATCCCTGATGAAAACACCTCTTTAGCTGAATTGCAAAAATCGTCAGTAAGGAGATAGGATTTTGTATGCCAACAATCTCAACCCCACCTCCAAAATCATCTAGACAATGTACAGACTTACGACAAAAATAAATTATCGCCCGGTGAGCACTTAGCCAATCCATCCCCAAAATGACATCATAGGAACCAAGGGGAAGAATTTGAAGATCCACCGAAGTCATAAATGACCCAAGTTCCAACCTAGATCTCATAACAAGGGATTCTACTACCACCTTCACTCTAGAGGCCAATTCAACCCACCACTTAACACCTTGCTTTGTCGTCACTAGTCTACATCGCTTAACTATTGAAGGGGAAATACATGAATCTAACACACCAGAATCAAAGAGTATAGAAATCTGAGTGCCCTATAATACACCTGATGCCTCCACCACAATACCCTAATGATCAGCCTAGTGGTTGTCAACCACTACAAAAACTTGGTGTGACCTACCAACATCTCCCATCATCAGCTCAGAAGTCATGAACCTCTGACTAAACCATATAGTGCTCCTTTGTGGACACTATCTAGCATTATGTCCCTCTTGACCACAATTGAAACAACCTGTACCATGACCGAAATCTATGACACTCGACAGAGCATTAGACTACTGATAGCTACCCTGGCTAGGTACAAAATGTGTACTCTATGTTGGTTTCTCAAAACGGTCACACTACTCTCTATCAACTACGATTCTTCCTAGATTGAGAAGTCCTATGCTTTAACTGAGACTATTTTTTCTGCTACTGCTGACCACCCTTAGCAGGAGGGGATTGACCCCTAGAAGGGCTTGCAGCCTGAGACTGCCCACCTCGAGAACCAAAACCAGAAGCAAGTGCACTACCAATCTAAACTCCTATGTGGCCTCCTAATGCCATCTTCAAATTTTCCTCCACAAGATGAGCCTTCTCCATTACTACCTCCATAGTCTTCACTCGAAGACCCATACTCCACCACCAATTCAAGCATTCAGGCCCCTAAAAAAATGTTGCACTATCATAGCCTCATCATTAGCAATCCCAACGTACTACTTGAGCTCATAGAAATGGTGCTTATACTGCTCAACAAACATTGCTAGCTATCTCAACTCATGAAATTCATCTGCACGGTGATGTATCTAGTGATCAGATAAGAAACGAGCTCTGAACCTCTCCAAAAAACATTCCCAAGTCATTGAACCGATGTCAAGGTGCAGTTTCTACTCTTCCAGCCACCACCATATAGATGAAAATCCTCTAAGGTGCATGATGGTTCACCTTTCCTTGGTATTTCTGCCATAGGGATGCTTGTAATAACATTGGTCTTGATCAATAAGCCAATTTTCTACCTCCAATCCTCCACCAGAACCATCAAATGTGGGAGGGCGTGCCCTAAGAAGGTCTCTCATATGACCTATGACCATAGCATCCTAATCTTCTAGTACTTCATTTCTCCTCGGTGATCTCTCTCTTTCTCTTACTACCCGCTGCTCCCCCTTCCTAGGACCCAAACAACCAAGAACCTCTTCCAACAACTGTCCCAATTGCACACCTCCAAGTCCCATCTATTCTGAATTCAGGCCTCTGCCTATAGGGTTGTTTTGGGAACCTTGGTGTTCCTCTTGTTTAGATGCATGGGAAATCTGAGGTGGTGAAATGTGGCGGCCAACTCCGCGGCCACCATGACAGCCTCTTCCACAACCATGTCCCTGACCCCTAGGCATGATTCTAGGAAAAAAAAGAGGGGGAAGACATAAGTTCAAAGTTACATAAAAGGTTAGCATAATGGGCTCACTTAACCTAGAGTACCCATTGTTAATAACCTTTGCTCTGATACCAAGTTGTAATGCCTTGCCACACAAACCCCACAGGAAAAGAACCAACTAACTAAAGATGAAAAAAAACAATTTTCGATAACATCTACGCAACAAATATTATATAAATAATCATGCAACAACATGTAAATTACATAACACCACCTAACTAGTCCTATGGGGTTACATGGTTTCATTACTCACAAACATCATTATAAACTAAATGCCAAGTAAATAAACAATAGAAGCATATATTTCTCAAGATAACAAAGTGATAACATACAACCATCCATAACCAATAGAGATAAAAAATATACATACATCATTTTGTTGGAGTGAAAACACACTGAGAGGTGAATCAGTGTTTATAACTTCTTAAACAATTTAAACTGAAACTGAAAAGAACCATACATATGCTCTCATTTATCAATTATAGTGTCATTCATGTATTTGAATGAAATCATATAAACTGAAATGAGTAGCGTAGCATTGCATTTTAAAGCAGTAAATCACTGAAGCAAATGAATCACAGAGACATAAATAGACACAAGATATACCGAGTGGAAAACCCTCCTGGGGTAGAAAAACCACTCCTTAATCTGCTGCCTTTTTTAGGCTTTCATTTCAATAATTTGTTTTGACAAAGCCTCAAAGGCTAATTTCTGAGCACCGACTCAAGGAGCACGAACCCCTTAGTTTAGAGACACCAATCTCAAGGAGCACCAACCCCTTTCCTAATATTCAATAGAACATACAATAGTACAAAGGATCTCTCTATTTCAATTGATTTATGTCAAGTGCCTCTTAACAGACAAAGCATAGAATTTTCAAGAGTCAAAATTGACTCTTCAGAATTCCATACATTATCTAATCTCGATACAACTTGAGGAAAATCTTATCATAGTCACAATACAATCTCATCAAACTATATTACAATGATACATCTTTTCTTTCTTTTCTCACTGTTTTATTTTCAACATCTTTCCATACAAAAACTACAAATTTGACTGCACACTATGTTTTCCAATTTTTCTCATCAACCTACTGAGAATATTTTTTTTATCTCTTAATAGTAATGCCCTTGTTTCAAGTTTTGTTTTCCTCTCATGATTAAACCCTAATCTCACTATTTTTGACTTTTTACAGAAAACATCATTACATATTGGAGGTATTACCCCCTTATCTCTCGAATTTCACTTTCCAAAAGTTATACAAGGTTGTTTTCAAGTTACAGAACTACTATCAAGCAATAGTTCTAGATGTTACAGAGATCACAAGTGAAGGATTATTCCTTTATGTCAAGGATAGAACAACTTATTCCAAAAATAGAGGTGTAACTAAAAATTTTCTCCACAAGCGGCCTGCACATGCAGTGCTTACACCCAAGCAGTATTAATGAAATACATATTTCATAAGAAAATTGGACAATGAAGCTACTGCTAAAAATAGATATAATTGAGACCCCAAAAAATAATGTAACCGAAAATAGGTAATCATGTACTTGATAGCAGTTACCAACAATTCCAGATAAGTAACTGAAGAAACTTTTAGCTTTCAAGATGACCCACAAACTTAAAAAATATGTTTCATGAAACTGATATGATAACCTTCTGAAAAAGTAGTCAATATTTGAAGCAAACGTTTCATATTTTCATGAAAAGGAATAGACATTTTCCATTTTCTATTTGAATAGAAAAACTTAACTCGAAATCACTTTGCTTGTGAAGTAATGGATCTGAATAGCAAACTAAAAGAGTAATACCTGTGAGAACCAAAATTGCATTTCCCATGAGTGATTTACCAGGTCTGCGAAATGATAGAGTAGCTCAAGCTATTTCCCCATTCGAGCTTCCAACTAATGGCAAGAAATCGACAGGTGAAACGACCAATGTCATGGTCTTTCTATTTTCCAATACACTGCCAAAGATTAGTAAACCATCTACTAGAATAGTGAAATGGCTGTGAGATAAACAACTCAATGATGGTAGCCAGAATAGGGTTTGAAAACCTTCAAACAGTGAAGCATAATGATTTTCCCTACTTTCCACACAAAATCCTTTGCACAATATGATAGCATTTGGAGTCCAAGAGGACAAAAAATTAATATATCAAAACCACATAATACACTTTGAAATCCATAGAAAGATCCATGACATGCATGCCGCTAGGAATAAATTTACATATGTTTCCTTACTGTGCAACCGCGGTCTCACTTCGGACTACTCGCGGTACAATGGTAGCTCCAAGTTAACCGCTAGATGCTTCCACCACATTACTGCGGTTAGCTTCCTGACAGCTTGTAGTATAGCGGTAGCACCTTTCAAACCACTAACATCTTCCATCACATTATCATGATTAGCTTCATGACAGCTCATGGTATAGTAGTAGTTGTCTACTTGCCACTAGCCATTCTCACTACGTTACCGCGGTTTCCCTGATGATAGCCTGCGGTGTAGCGGTAGCTATTGGCTTACCACTGGCGATTTCCACCACACTACCATGGTCACTAGCTTAACTACCAATGGTACCATGGTAAGACCTTTTGAAGCCATGGTCTTACCAAAGACAAACATGCCTGTTGTCAGCCTTGAGGCCCGATGTAAATGATAACCAATAAAACCAAGACAAATGCAAATAGAAAATCGAATATAAATCCTTTACCCAAGGTCTAGTGCCACCTTGATATGTTCAATTCTATATTATGCATCATTTCCAAATGAAGTCAAATAGAGAAGACTTGATGAATATTAAGATGCTTGTAGTTGATCAAGCAAGTCACTTGTAAACAAATGAGGTACTGAAAGACAAATGTTAAACCAAAAACATAGAACCTGTTCAATGAAACAAGGAGCCAGTAACCATAGTGCATTAACTAAGATCTGCACATTGAGTTAAATGATCAATACCACCATATAATAAAATTAGTGAAGTAAATGTGCCAATCAAAAGATGGATCAACTGAGAAGATAACCATCAAGATTCTAGAGATCATAAAGTGACATCAAGGATAGAAGTAGCACAAGAGGGATTCAACAAAGTCCCCCTTTGTCCTTGATGGAAAAACTGAGCCACCAATCTAAAGATAATGAGCTATAAGTCAATGCTCAAAATTCTCCCCCTATTTGACACAAGGATAAAGGGAGATTAACAAAGATAAACTAGAACCAAATGTGACTTTCCATGAAACTTCAGATTTAACCTTTAAGCAGCATGCATGAGCTGCAGGAAGAGCTAAACAACTCCCCCTATCACCAAGATAAACTATTTAAGATAACAGAGATTGAGAGATAACTCCCAATCAAGACCTAAGTCTTTCAAAGACATCTTTAGCCAACAATTTTGTAAAAATTTCAGCAACCTGTGCTTGTGTAGGAACATATTGCATAGATACCTCGTTAGCTAGCACCTTTTCATAAAGAAAATGAAACTTTATAGCTATATGTTTAGTTCAAGAGTGCATAACTGGATGTTTTGAGATATTTATTGTACTACTATTATCACACAAAATAGTAATAGGTTTTGGAATTTCAATACCCATATCTGATAATGTCTATGACATCACAATTACTTGAGTGCAACAAGAAGTGGTAGCTATATATTCTGCTTCAGCAGTAGAGAGTGAGATAGATAGTTTCTTTTTGTTGTGCCAAGCCACTAAGCGATCACCAAGAAAGAAAGCAACACCACTGGTGTTTTTCCTGTCATCTAGACATCTTGCCTAGTCAGAATCAGTATAAGCTACTAAAGAGAAATCATTTCTTCTGGGATACCAGAGCCCATAATCAATTGTGCCTTGTACATATTTAAGAATCCTTCTCACAACATTGATGTGAGATTCTATAGGAGATGATTGAAAACGAGCAACCATGCAAACAACTTGCATTATGTCAGGTCTTGAGGCTATTAAGTACAATAGGTTGCCTATCATTGACCTATAATCAGTTGAGTTTATAGTAGGAGAGTCATTAACTTTGCTAAGTTTACAACCAGTAGCCATTGGAGTGCTTATAGGATGACTTTCATCCATTTTAAGCCTTTTTAACATTTCTTTTGCATATCTTGCTTAAGATAAAAAAACGCCAGATTCAAGTTGTGAAATCTGAAGACCTAAGAAGAATGACAATTCTCCCTACATTGACATTCCTAATTTAGATTCCATGATTTGTGAGAATTTTTTACTCAAGGCAATATTGTTGCAACCAAAAATGGTGTCACCAACATAAATTTCAACAACAAGAATATCAGATTCTTCAATTTTGATATACAGATTGTTGTCAACTCCTCCTCTAATGAAACCTTTTGACAGTAAGTGACTATCCAATCTAGAGTACCAAGCTTTAGGAGCTTGTTTTAGGCCATATAGAGCCTTTTTCAACCTATAGACATGATTGGATTTGTTTTTACTGATAAACCCTTCAGGTTGTTCTATGTAAAATTCTTCTTCTAAGTATCCATTTAGAAAGGCAATTTTTACATCCATTTGATAAATAGTGAAATTTTTGAAAATAGAATATGCTAGAGAATTCTAATGGATTCAAGCCTAGCAACAGGAGCAAAAGTTTCACCGAAATCAATACCTTCTTGCTGAGCATATCCATTGCATACATATCTAGCCTTGTTGTGAACAACATGACCATGTTCATCATATTTTTTTCTAAAGATCCACTTGCCTCCTATGACATTTTTGTCATCTGGTCTTGGGACTAGATCCCAAGTCTGATTTTTTTCAATTTGATCAATTTCTTCTTGCATTGCATTAAGCTAGCATTCATCAGTTAGAGCATCATTAAATATTTTGGGCTCAAACTAGGTGATTAAACAAAATGCAGTAAGCTCAGCTATGTGAGATTTTTCATCAAAGTTAATAGATTTCTTCCTTGTTTGAACTCCTATAGATCTATCTCCTATAATCAGATCCTTAGGATGATTTCTAGCAAGATATTTTGAAGGAACTTTGGGTTCACATTTTTCTGAGCTGATTTCAACATCTCTAGGTTGTGCATCAGCAAGTTTAGGTTTTGCTAGGTTTTTTTCAGGCTTTGCAGTTTCAAAGCTTTTAGTGATTATATCAAGTTCAAATTCGTCTTCTTCATCATCCTGCATAGGTTCAACATCTAGAAGCATATTTTCATCAAATTTGACATTTACAGATTCAACAATTTTGTTCAGCCTATTGTTAAAGCATTTATAGGTTCTGTTGTGAATAGAGTATCCTAAAAAGATACCTTCATCAATTTTAGATTGGAAACTGCCTAAGTTTTCATCATCTCTCTTGATAAAACACTTGTAGCCAAATATTCTGAAATATTTAATTTGGGCAGATTTACCATACCATAGTTCATATGGAGTGAAATTTGATTTCACTCTGATCTGCACTCTATTCAAAATGTAGACATCTGTATGAATAGCTTCTTTCCAGTACATGTTTGCCAGATTTTCTTGATTCAACATGGTTCTTTCCATCTCTTTTATAGTCCTATTCTTTCGCTCAACAACCCCATTTTGTTGGGGTGTTCTGGTAGTAGCATACTGTCCTTTTATGCCATGTTTGTCATAGTAGTCTATGAATTCTTGTGAGTTGAATTCACCACCTTTGTCAGATATTAAACATTTCAGTTTTAAGTCCAACTCTCTTTCTACCAATTTTCTAAACAGTTTAAAACATTCAAAAGCTTCTGATTTATTCTTGAGAAAGTTAACCCATACCATATGAGAGTAGTCATCAACAAACAACATGAAATATTTCTCACCATTTATAGATCTAGTCCTTGTAGGACCACATAAGTCAGTATGAACAATTTGTAGAGGCTTAGTAGAGAAATGTTCCTTGGATTTAAAGCTTTCCTTTGAGACACTCTTTACAAACAACTTTGTTAGGTTTTTCTAAGAAGGGGCAGACCTCTTACATTTTGATTTTTCCTAATTCAAACCATATTGTCAAAATCAATGTGGCCTAGTCTCTTGTGCCACAACCAACTTTATTCAACATGACTCATTAAGCATATACCATGATTGTTTTCATGTCCAGAGGTGTCTAGTAAGTTGTAGACATTTCCTTTGGTCCTCCTTCTAGCAGCAACTTTTCTGCTAGACTGGTTTTTGATTTCACATCCTTGTGAAGTGAACAGGACTTGATAGCCATTGTCACATATTTGATTGACACTAAAGAGGTTATGTTTTAATCCTTCTACATAGTATACATTGTCGATTGGAGTGTCTTCATTCAGAAATAGAGAACCTCTACCTTTGATTTGAATTCTAGAGTTGTCTCTAAATTTTACATATCCACCAACATAGTCTTCTAGATTTGTAATTTTTTCTTTGTCACCAGTCATGTGGTTTGAACAACCGCTGTCCAGGGCCCATATGTCCTTATTCTTTGAGCGAAAAGCAGTTTGAGCAAGCACAATCTGTTCAATGTTGTTAACTGCTTTGGGTTTCCAGACTTTGATGGTTTTCAGGTGTTTATTCTGTCAATTGGCATTGCATTGCTTTGCAGAATGACCCAAAGATTTGCATGTAAAACATCTAATTTGTCTTACAAAACCATGATTCTTCCTAAAGCCAAATCTAGGAGTTCTAGCATTCATAAATATGCAAGAATTTACTTTTCACCAAATTTATTGTAGAAGTAACAGTACCCATAAAAGAGAGGGTAGGAGTTGTAAACCATTTTGTTGCTCCTAAAAGGATGAATATGATCCTTGACAAACTCAGAATGTTTGAGTTTAGGGTTTTTGTTTCCAGTAGCAACATTGTTCTTTTCACTGTCATTTGAGCATTCACCTTTAACAAAGCCAATACCAGTTTTATCTTTGTTTAATTTCTATTTACTGAGCATGTCATTCGGTTTAAGAGTGCTTTCATATTTCTCGATAGTTTTCCTAAGATCTACAATCTCATGTTCAAGTTTTTGAATTTCTTGGTCTTTAAAACTTATGTCAATGCAAAGACAGTCTTCAACTCTCTTGGATTCTTCAAGTTGAGTTTTTAATGAAATTATCTCAAGATTTATGAGCTGCTCTTGTGAGCTATCTTGAACAACATTCTATTCCTGAGCACACAACTATTTCTTAAGTTTTCTCAACTCTTTTAGAGCACATTTCAGTTCTCCTTCATAATCCACTTCACCTTCTTCAACATCATTGTTGTTAGTTTCATCTTGCTAAATGATTTCAGCCATCAAGATATTTTCATCCTCTTCATCTAGAGAGTCATTAGATTCAAAATCTGTTTCATTTTTGCTGAACAAACTTTTTTCCTTTTTGAAATTAAATTTCTGTTTGGGTCTATAAACCTTTTTCTTGACAAATTTCTCAGATTTCTCGTTATCACTGTTTGTGTCACCATAGGGACACTTTGCAGAAAAGCGGCCTATTTTTCCACAGTTAAAGCATTTGAAGGGAAGTTTTCCTTTATACTTTCTAGAACCCTTTTTGAGTTTCCTCACAAAATGGGATTCTTTAGCTTCAAAAAATTCTAATTTAGAGAGTTCATCCCTTTCTTTTCTTTCTGCATTAAATACTACTTCTTTTGTATTGGAGTTTTTTTTACTAATCATCATTTCATAGGCAATCAGAGTGCCTTGTAGACTATCAAGGGTAAGCTGGGTAAAAAAATTATTCTCTTCTGGAGTAGCTACCTTAGCTTCAAATTTTGTTGGCAAGGTTCTAATGACCTTGGTTACAACATCAAAATCTTTGACTTCTTCTCCCAGACCCTTCATGGCATTTACAATTTCATCAAATCTCAAAAAATAGTCAGCAAATTTTTCATCATCCCTCATTTTTAATTCTTTAAACTGATGTTTTAAAGTGAGGACTTTGGACTATTTCACCTTTTCATTTCCTTGGTAGATAGTTTCAAGTTTAGTCTAGATTTCTCTAGCAAAACTGCAATGCATGACTTTGATGAAGACATCTTTAGTAAGAGCACAAAGAAGAGTGTGCTTTGCTCTTGCATTGGTTTCATATCTCTTCTTTT
Organism: Sequoiadendron giganteum; assembly: GCA_007115665.2. Lineage (NCBI taxonomy): Eukaryota > Viridiplantae > Streptophyta > Pinopsida > Cupressales > Cupressaceae > Sequoiadendron > Sequoiadendron giganteum. The sequence goes on along the minus strand of CM021101.1, from coordinate 337,939,469 downwards.
CATCAGAAGTAGTTGGCAAAGTAGTTGGTACTGTGTACCCCATCAATACTATGCTCTAGACAGCAAGGTCAATAGAAGTTAAATAAGTATCCATTTTGATTTTCTAAAATACATAATCAGTTCCATCAAATAATGGAGCTCTAGTCATGGAAGTACCTTCATGAGCTTGAGGCATTTTGAAAAGACTCAAAGTCTAGAATCAATCCTAGGTTGGAAAGACCTATCAGAGGACCCTAGGCTTTGATACCAATTTTTGGAGTGAAAATACACTGAGCGGTGCCGGGGGGGGTGTGGTTGAATCAGTGTTTATAAATTCTTAAACAATTTAAACTGAAATTGAAAAGAACCATACATATGTTCTCATTTATCAATGATAGTGTCATTCATGTATTTGAATGCAATCATATAAACTAAAATTAGTAGTGTAGCATTGCATTTTAAAGAAGTAAAGTACTGAAGAAAATGAATCACAAAGACACAAATAAACACAAGATATGTCGAGTGGAAAACCCTCCTGGGGTAGAAAAACCACTCCTTAACCTGCTGCCTTTTTCAGGCTTTCATTTCAATTATTTATTTTGACAAAGCCTCAAAGGCTGATTTCTAAGCACCGACTCAAGGAGCACCAAACCCTCTGTTTAGAGACACCAATCTCAAGGAGCACCAACTCCTTTGTTGATATTCAATAGAACATACAATAGTATAGAGGATCTCTCTATTTCAATTGATTTTTGTCAAGTGCCTCTTGACAGACAAAGCAAAGAATTTTCAAGAGTCAAAATTGACTCTTCAGAATTCCATACATCATCTAATCTCGATATAGCTTGAGGAAAATGTTATCATAGTCATAATACAATCTCATCAAACTGTATTACAATGATACATCTTTTCTTTCTTTTCTCACTATTTTATTTTCAACATCTTTCCATAAAGAAACTACAAATTTGACTGCACACTATGTTTTCCAATTTTTCTCATCAACGTGCTAAGAATATTTTTTTCATCTCTTAATAGTAATGCCCTTGTTTCAAACTTTTTTTTCCTGTCATGATTAAACCCTAATCTCACTAGTTTTGTCTTTTTACAGAAAACATCATTATATATTGGAAGTATTACCCCCTTATCTCTCGAATTTCACTTTCCAGAAGTTATACAAGGTTGTTTTCAGGTTACAGAACAACTGTCAAGTAATAATTCTAGATGTTACAAAGATCATAACTGAAGGATTCTTCCTTTCTATCAAGGATAGAACAACTTATTCCAAAAATAGAGGTGTAACTGAAACTTTTCTCCACAAGTAGCTTGCACATGCAGTGCTTACACCCAAGCAGTATTAATGAAATACATATTTCATAAGAAAATTGGACAATGAAGCTGCTGCTAAAAATAGACATAATTGAGACCCCAAACAACAATGTAACTAAAAACAAGTAATCATGTACTTGATAGTAGTTACCAATGATTCCAGATAAGTAACTGAAGAAAATTTTAGCTTTCAAGATGACCCACAATCTTAAAAAATATATTTCATAAAACTGATATGATAACCTTCAAAAAAAGAAGTCAAGATTTGGAGAAAATGTTTCAGATTTTCATGAAAAGGAATAGACATTTTCCATTTTTCTATTTGAATGGAAAAAATTAACTCGAAATCACCTTGCTTGTGAAGTAACGGATCTGAACAACAAACAAAAAGAGTAATACTTGTGAGAACCAGAATTGCATTTCCCATGAGTGATTTACGAGGTCTGCGAAATGACAAAGCAGCTTGAGCTCTTTCCCCATTCGAGCTTCCAACTAGTGGCAAGAAACTGACAAGTGAAATGACCAATTTCATGGTCTTTCTATTTTCCAATATGCTGCCAAAGATCAGTAAACCAACTACTAGAATAGTGAAATGGCTATCAGATAAACACCTCAATGGTGGCGGCCAGAATAGGGTTTCAAAACCTTCGAACAATGAAGCATAATGATTTTCCCTACTTTCCACACAAAATCCTTTGCATAATATGATAGCATTTGGAGTCCAAGAGGACAGAAAATTAATAGATCAAAATTACATAATATACTTTGAAATCCGTAGAAAGATCCATGGCATGCATGCTGATAGGAATAAATTGACATATGTTTCCTTACCGAACACCTGTGGTCTCACTTCAAACTACTCATGGTACAGTGGTAGCTCTAGGTTAACCACTAGCCTCTTGCACCGTATTAGCGTGGTTAGCTTCCTGACAACTCGCAGTATAGCGGTAGCACCTTTCAAACCGCTAACATCTTCCACCGCATTACCACAGTTAGCTTCCTGACAGCTTGTAGTATAGTGGTAGTTGTCTACTTGTTGCTAGCCATTCTCATTGCATTACCATGGTTTCCCTAATGATAGCCTGCAGTGTAGTGATAGCTATTAGCTTTCCACTGGAGGTTTCCACCACACTACCATGGTCATACTTCTGATAGCCCATGGTGTAGTGGTAACTATCCTACTTGCCACTAGCAGTTTCCACCACACTACTACGGTCATTGGCTTAACTTCCAATGATACCGTGGTAAGACGTTTTGAAGCCATGGTCTTACCAAAGACAAACATGCCTGCTTTCAGCCTTGAGGCCCAATGTAAATGACAACCAATAAACCCAAGTCAAATGCAAATAGAAAATTGAATATAAATCCTTTACCCAAGGTCTAGTGCCACCTTGATATGTTCAATGCTATATTATGTGCCATTTCCAAATGAATTCAAATAAAGAAGACTTGACGAATATTAAGATACTTGTAGCTCATCAAGCAAGTCACTTGTAAACAAGTGAGGTACTGAAACGCAAATGTTAAACCAGAAACATAGAACTTGTTCAATGAAACAAGGAGCCAGTAACCAGAGTTCCTTTACTGAGATCTATACATTGAGTTAAATGATCAGTACCACCATATAATAAAATTAGTGAAGTAAACGTGCCAATCAAAAGATGGATCAACTGAGAAGATAACCATCAAGATGCTAGAGATCATAAAGTGACATCAAGGACACAAATAACACAAGAGGGATTCAACACATTTTACTAGACAATTCAATTCATAGTTCAATATTACAATTGTGGAGAATATTTCCATAGATACAACACATCATGGATACAATAATACATTACATAATGCTTCCCTTATATCAACATGAAGAGTACATCAAGTACAAGAGTAATACATTAATGAAGAATAAGGTACAAAGCATAGAACAGTCTTGAACCAAGTGAAGCTCTAGAACTCTGCATCCACTTCCGCATCACAAACACAACCTAGGAACCCAATGGGGTGTGTAGCACATTCCACCTGACCTTGTGGACCAAAATTCCCACCCCTTGTTGTAGGAGATGATAGGAAAGGACCCACATCCAAACAAGGACAAACAGACAAGGCTAACTCAACCCAACACATAACAACATTAAACGAAAGAAACAACACTCCCAAAGGAAACCAAAGCAAGGGAAGATAAAGAGGTACTATAGGGGAGTGTCATTACATGGCCTTACATGGATTGTCTAGACAACCTATCACAAGGTGCCACCTCCATCTATGGTTATCCTGACTGCCTATCTCAAGGCGCCGCTCCATAGGGTAACTCATGCGAAATCACTTACCTTTTGTGAGGATGAGGTAGTGATTTTACCAACCTAGTCTTCTCATCCCATCCTTAGCCTAAGGAAGCACTAACAACATGGGGGAGGCACATAATTAATCTTGTTTAGTCTTTAACTACCCAATCCCACTAGTTCTTTAATTAGATTATCACTTTTTTAGGAAACTCTTCTATGGGTTATCCTGACAACCCCTTTGTGCCTCAAATCCCATGAAGAGCCACTCTCCCTACGAGCAACCAAACCAATAAAAAAGCAAGGGGTGTACCTCAACTCACATAAAATCAAAGTGTACATAACACACAACATGTGAGGCATGAATCATCTCACAAACACATATTATAGCACTAAACCAAGTACAAAGGAGGTACTACTGCCAACAAAACAACATAAGTCAATAGATGCTCAAACCAACAAAGAGCCCAAACAAACAAGTTTTCCCTTAGCCTCTGGAAGTTACTAAAATGTCTACACATATATTTGAAACATAATACCAAGAAACGAGCATCAAAATGGAGGTTCTCGTGACTCAAAGTCAAAACAAAGATAAACCAACCCATAATATTAAACTGAACATCATATATCGCCTTTATTGAACAAATTAAAAACCAAAAGATAATCACATTCGTCAAATTATAATAACATTTCTCAAACACAAATGCATTCAAAATAATACATCTTTTTAATCTAGATAATGACAAGGATTATCAATTGATTTCAATGCATAACTAAAATCACACTAATTAAATACGCAAGCATTCAATCTATACATCTAATTAATTGAAAAGAATACATGGGTAATAAATTATCACTATTACTTTATCAATTTATGTTTTTTCTAAATAATTATATCGATTTACAAATAACAATTCAACCATTTTAATATTAAATATTACATTTTACTCTACAAACATAAATCTATATTATTCCTTTATCACATCATGGAAATAAAACACATTTATGCTAATTATATATTCATGTAAATTAATTTCAATTTCCGAGTTTTGTATTCATAATAGTTATATTTTGAATCTGAATCTACTAGTAATATATTATATTTAAATCTAAGTCACATGAAGACATCATATAAACATATACAATAATATTAAAATTGCAAGATTAAATCAAATACAGATAATACTATTTAACAGCTAAACTCCTACAAAATACATATATATATATACATACATATACATATATATGTATTTTTAAATAAAAATCTTATCAAATAACAATACACCATTACTAAGCCTACTGTTCTTTTATTTTAAAAGCATACAAAAAATAGTATGACGACTATATCGAAATGCTTAAGCTCAAATATACTATGTATAATGAAACTGATGTCTTCTAGAGTCCACTCTCGACACCATTGACAGGATTACATTTAATAGAAGATTGTAAAATAACTGAAAAACGTTAGAAATTAAGTGGAAACGAAGCCTATAAAATGAGGGACATAGGCGATTGCAATTGGTGAGTAGGGAAGAGATATGCATGGTGTATTTGCTTCTAAAATTATGACATAAATGAATTGGAATGCATAGAAACATATTAAGAAATAGTATAACAATTTTAAATAAAGAGGGATAGGTAAGCCAAAAGGCCATGCAAATTGAGTGGATGAGGGTTGTGAATACTTCACACATTAGTAACCCTAATGCATTACCTATATAGTTTCTCATGAGGTGTGCAGGGTTGGCCTTCATGCAGTAATCAATACCCACCAAACTTTAGGCATAAATGCCTCCAAATATAAACCTTGATTTGCAAGCCAAGATGGGGACATGACATAGAGAAGGCAAGAGTAGGATATGGGGTGGCATAATTCAGGGGAAAAGAATAGGATAAGAGCAAGGAATGAAGGAATTTCAGGGTGATGAATTCATCAAACTTAAGGAGGAGACTTGGCAAGAAGATAATCAACAACGATTTCTCAATGGTCGATGCCCAGCCAGAATATACAATTAAAATTTTAAATACAATGAAGGAGGAATAGATCAATACCAATCACCAATTTGGACGGTTCGCAAAGAATTCAATTCACAAAGATATTAGGATCCTTTACATGAAATTTTTGAAAACAAACAATATGATTACATGTATATATTTCTAATAGAGAATAATAGAATTCTCTGATTCTACTTGGAGTCCTTCGCTTGTTAAATAATCAGAGACAAAATGTTGAGTTGGGCATTTCCAATCTAGCTCCATTCCTCCACGAATTTCCAAAATCCACTACTACAGTATCAAAAAAAATTTAAAGAAAAGAATTTACAGAGAAAAGCTATTTTTTTGAATGATGGAGAAATAATTTTGTAGCTAATTCCACCAGCCCCAATCATCATTAAAGAAATTCTCCTCATTTTCCAAAACAAAATTGGATATAAAATCTTGAGAACACAAGAATTAGAAATTTGCCCACTGACTTTCTGAATCAGCACTACGCATGTAATTAACTTCTTTATTTTATTTCTTTATTCAACTTTTCAAATTAGGTAATATCACTTAAATTTCCTTTTCTATTAAATCCAAAATAATAATTAAATAAACAATATTATCAAAATGCTAATTTAAAAATTAACAATACTACCATAAAAATATTATTCCATCTTTAACTAAAATATTTTATATAAACAAAATAATAACTCTATATTCATTTAAATCAACAAAACATTTAAAATTTACAAACTAATTTAATATCTAATTAAATACTTGATATTTTTCACAAATCACTTTAATAATAAAATTTAATACTATAATTAAATTAATTTCAACAATAATAATAACCATCATTAAATTTAATTAACTACTTAACAATAATGATAACATATCAAAACCAAACAATTTACGTATTAAAATAATACTAAAAATGAACGACATGAAATAAAATGATACCATAACAAAATGAGGTATTGACAGACATCATCATCAAACAATGAAGGGATGACAGACACAGATGGGGATACTTTCTTTTCAACTTTGTAAACCACATCATATCCATTGGGTATGTTGGGCACACTCAGACTCGATGGTGTAGGTGGAGTCAATGTCCAGTACCTATAGTCCTGCATAAAACCAAGTGTTGAAAAAACATATATATTCAATGCCAAACACACCATGAGAGAGAATTATAGTGTAGCATGGCGCTCATAGATGAGCCATGCAACACTGTCCCTCTCACCCGAACCTCAAAAAATAACGATATTCTAAACAACATCAACGTTAAATAGTAAGTACACAACTGCATAAGCATAATCATCAAACACATATGCCACATATCATAACCAATAGTAGCGGTGTCCTAAACAACCAAGTCCAATAAGTAGAACTATCAACCAACCAAACAACATGGTGAAATAGTCACCAACATAGTCTCAAGTATGCTTCAAACCTAAACAGTATCCCAACAGTATCAACCACACACAAAAAAATATCATAAGAGTAACAGTAACACAAGAGGCACTATATCATGGATGTGATAGTGAACATGCATACATAATAGTGCTCAAATTTGTGAAACAGTAAAGAATAGGTTTCTATTAATATTGTTTATAACATACCAACATAAGAGATAAGAGGGATGCATTGATAACAAAAATGCTAAGGCGGAGTAACTATCATACATTCATTGCAAAGGTTATTGATGGTGTAACAACAACCTCGTTCTCTTCAAGGCTAGATGGAATGAGATGCATTGGGAATGCATAGTTTCAATAAATGAACAAACAACAATCAAGTGGAATTGATAAAGTCATAAAATAGAAGGAAAAAGGGAATCATCATGGGAATTTTTGTAATACAAGGGCACTATCATTTTGGAGCAAGTAAAGGACACTCAAAAGTGCTTTAGAATATAGATCCAAACTGAACTAAAATGATATTCATTTATGTGGAGATAAAACAATGTTATCATCTACCTACAACATTCTAAAGTAAGAGTATACATTTCTCAAAATAGAGAACAAAGCATTATAATTGATCAAAAAATATTCTGCAAAGGGGTTTTGGGCCTTGTTGGAAGATCAAATCAAAGGGTTTTATTTTACGTCCATGAAGATAAATAAAAAACAACCAAGAGTTCGAGCTACCTTTCTAAAGGTTTAAAGAGCAATATAAGTAAGAAGAACAAGAAATTTATGTTCAAGAAAATACCCAGTAATACAAGAATGGCCATGGCCATGAAGAAGCATGAAACCCAGTATGAATGAGGTCATAGCCTAGAAGATTTTCTTCTTTCTAAAGAAGGTTAGAATCATCAAGGGTTCGACCCATTTTTCTAAAAATGGAGATAGAATAAACACAAGCACATAATACCCATGGAATATATAGCCGTGATTGGATCTTAGTTATTTTATTTACATGGAAGAGCTTTGCTCAAAACACACAAAATAACAAGACTACAAAATAAGGAGGTTGCGACATAAGGGTTCTCTGTTTTCTTAAGAAAGAAACTAAAAGTCACCAGGGGTTCCAAACCCATTTTTCTACAAAATTTAGGAGCCACAAAATATAGGGTTAGTCATGACCATGGAGGTACCAGGAGGCTTCAGATATCAAAAGTGAAAAGACCCAACATGCAAAAAGTAGGGCACCACATACTATCATTATCTTGCTCAAACAGAGCATCTTATTCATAAGAATGGAGAAAAATGAAAAAGTTTGAAAGGTAGGGAAACTCACCTCATTTGTTTTCTATAGAAAAATACATTGTAATTCCTAGAAGTGAGCTTTAGAAACACCTAGTGGTGGCCTCAAACAAGAAGAAGGCTTGACAAAAAATGAACAAGACAAAATGCATCAAAAAAGGTAGAGATGGCTACAATTGAGACGACCAAAATTACATTTGAAATGAAGGAGATGCAAATAATTCTTGCATATTCGACATGAGGAAGCACTTACCATCAAATTCCCGAAGATATTTGATATCAAACAATGGAGAATCGACATGAAAAGTGAAGATTTGAGCTTGAACCCTAGTTTTCCATGGCGGCTGAGTGTAGAGCTTTTTTCCAAAAGTGAAGGATGCAAATGAATGACCAAAAACTAAGGACGACTCAGTTTTGTCTTAGGGTTTGCAAGGTCATCTGACTTGCCTTGTTATTTTTATCACATTAAATTAAAATCAAATGCCTAAAGTAATGCCCTTTTACTTAGGTCAAGCCATGCCTTATTTTCTCTTTTTGATCTTTTAAAGAAAATTGAATAATCATATACCTTACTTTTGTGATTTTATGAGAAAATAATATGTACCTTGGACCCTTCATACTAGGTTGAGCCTTTCATATGCCTTATTAATTTTTTATGATTTTATCATATATGCCTTGGTCACCTTTTATGATTTTTTATAGAAAATCAATTGCCTTCAACATGTTAGCCTTCTAATTGTTTTTGAAAAAATAAATGTCTAGCATTATGTACTTGGCAATTTTTTATCAAAAAAAATCAAATAATTGCCTTGTATTTTTGTAAAAATCAAAATTTGAATTCAAGTGTAATTCAAGCACTTTCTTTTTGTAATTTCTAACCGCAAATGATGTAAAACATCATTAAGGAAATATTGTTATAAATTGCCTTAATTTGTTATTTAAAAATGCAATTAGTGGGGATAAAATCTTTCTATTTATGAGCTTGAGTTCTTGGGAGAAATTGGAAAGGAGAGGGCAAACTGAACCTTCTATTTTTAGTTTTCCATCAATTTGAACCTAATTTTGTGAGACTTTTGGATCGACCTGCTAGATATAGAAAGTTTCCATCTTTCTCATGCAGTTTGGATCACTTTCGGGCACTATTTTGGAGGCCATTCCTTGGACCTTGAAAATGGATTAAAGTTGCTATTTTGAGATGCACTTCAGCTGGATTTTTCTATTCTCACTATTGGAGACACTTGGGAGCTATAAGTTAGAGAATTTTTTTTTTCTCAGTTTATAATTTTTTTTCTTTCTCTCTTGCTCATTTTAGAGAGCTTTTTAAATATTTTGCACTCAGATTTTGAGGTTGATACTCCTTCAGTTTCAATAAACAACAAAGCTTTCCTTCTCATTTTTTCTCAAGTTTGTAGTACCAATTTGATGTCATTGTGATTTGAAAGATTGAATCCTCTTATGTCTTGTTATTGTGAGTTTGTGTGCAAAATTTCATATAGTTCAGGTTGTGTGATTGTGTTTTAGCTTGATCCTTCATGAAAATTACTATTGAATTATATGTTTTAAGTGAGATTGTGAGAGTGAAAGTTGTCAGAAATTGTTTGTGATCAAAATAATCAAAGTCAAATTTAAAAATTCTGGTGAATCATCCATAGGTTTTAGGATTTCATTTTTAGTTTTCCTCTTAACCCTTTCCTCAAAAAGTTTTTTACATTAGGTGATTTTCTAGGGGAACCAACCTGCTCTGGAGATTTACTCTGACCATAGATTACCCAAAATATGAGACTGTCTCCATGTTTCAATAGGATAGTTAGGTTTATCTTGGCTAAGGGTGTAATTCGGATTGAAAATAGTTTTTGGCACACCTGGTGAGACTTAGAAACTTGTTTTCAAAGAAGTTTTTTGAAGTTTTAAGTTATCGTTCTAGTATACACAATAGTGTTTCTAGCCTTTAGATGTTTTAATTATACCTGGTGACTCCATTCTTTGGTTTTCATGCAGATCTAGTGTAACTAGTTATGAGAAGAGTGTAGACTAGTACAAGTACCGGTGATGGAGAGACAGTTTGAATTTGCACCTTTTAATAGGGGAAACCCATTATTTCTCACACAACATGATGATATTCCATTTGTATCCCTCAAGATTCTACCATATTTCACCAGAGCAAATCAAACCACTCCTATTGAGAACACTCAAGATGTGGCAGATTTTTGATTGGTTCATAATGTCACTCAGGAGAACATGGCACTTAGGCTTTTGGCTGGATCACTGAAAGGAAAATTTGTAGTGGTTTAGAGGCCTTTTAAAAATTCAATTGCAATGTGGGACCATCTAGGTGATGGATTGAATAGATGGTTTGAGGATAAATCTAACCATTTATCTTTGTTGGAGCAGTTGAGCACTATCAAAAGAGCTCCTCATGAGCACATGGTAGATTTTAACTACCAATTTCAAAAGACTTGGGATATAATCCTTTTGACGGTAACACATTCACCTTAACGTAATTTTTTTGTATTTTTTAAAGGCTTTAGATAGTGAAATTTAAGTGATGATTCAATCTCTATGTGGGTTTACACTTCCTAATGCCTATGATATTGTTATTAAAGTAGACAAATACCTTATACAATCAAGAAAAATAACTTTAAGGCCTCCTATGCCCATTTTTCCTAAAGTGTAGCCTATTCCTATGTCTTTACCCTCTTTAGTTGTTGTCCCACCAATTCCAACAATAGGATATCAAATTGTAACTCAAGAAACTATTGTTCCAGCCCAATCTCAAGAACTTCAAGAGATTAGAAATATACTAAAATTTTTTTGGAATGATTTAGTGAGCATTAAGAGGAAGGTTGGCCAAGATTCTACACCCTATCAAGCTCCACATCAGCTCAAGTAGTCAAATAGATCACCTGTTCAGGAAGATACTCAAGGCCCAATAATAAACTTCAATCCTTGATCATTTTAGCCTTATAATCCTACTACTTATTTTTAGCAAGCTGCAACACAAGAAGATCAAGAACAATAGGGTTCTCATCCTGAATATGGCCAACATGATGTAGCACTAATAAATTTCCAAGGTGAAGATTTTTGTAAGGTTAATCTCACACAACAAGTTGATAAAAGGAAAGAAAGGGGTAGTGAGAAGGAGGAGTCTATATTTTGGTTCGATGAGCTGCCCTCTTTTGTTAACCAAGAGGAAAAAAATCATGCCCATACGCTCAGCAGTTTCAAGTTAAGGGAAAGAACAGATTTTGGAAAACCAAGATCAGTTGCAGCAACAAAACATTGATAATTATTTTGAGGTAGCCAGCTGGTATAGTGATGAGGGAGATTTAGAAAATCAAGACTGACTGGTTGTTGAGATGGAGAAAGATGTTGAGGTGCATGTTTTAACTAATTTATTTGAAGAGGTACCTTTATTTGTTGTTATTGATGAAGAATATGTAAGTGGGCTAACATAATTGACAAGTTGTGATCAACAAGAGCATGGAAATCACATTGACATAGGGTTGATACATGAACAAATGGATGAGGACAGTGTTGCTATGGAGACTAAAGACTATGATATTCTTGAGAACATGCCTAAAATGGAGCATAATCAAGAGGATGAAGGCATGGATCAGGTAGAGAAAAAAGGGGTGATTCTTGAGGGGTAAATTAACAAAGAAGAAGGTAACATAGAAAAATTGAAGGTAGCTTCCTCTGAAGAACAGTTAAATGAACTCATTGAAGAGAATCAATATTTTCAAGATAATATAGTGTTTTACTACCAAGATCCTACATGTTTAGCTTATAGAGAGCTTGATACTCTACTAAATTCTTATAGTGAACCTAAGCCCAAGCTAGTGAATGAGGAGGACAATAAGAGTAATAAGGCAACAAAGCAACAAATCAGCCTTGATCATTTTCTCTTTTGTTTGGAAAATGGATGTCCCATTCGACATCTAGCCTAGCTATAAAATAGCAGAGATAAAGCATTGGGTGGGCAGCAAGGAGAGGAGAGGCAACTAACTTGTCCACCTCACAATAGTTGTACTTTTAGTAAACACCCATGGGTATGTGTGTTTGTCCTATTTCTTAAGGAAGTATTACCTAAGTTTATTAAATTCCCACCCTTTCCACAACCCTTGTTGGCTACTTACAAGCAGGAAAGGAATTTTCACTTGATCAAGAAAGGAAACTACTTTGCAACTCCAGTCAATGGTTTTGTTTGAGTATCATTTTTTATTTTTAGTGTAGGTTGTTGTGCCTATAGTACACACGCCCCATTCAAAATGGGGACCTTCTCTCTTCCACCTGTGCCAAGTTGCTTTTTCTTCACCTCATTCTGCGTGCCCCTATTTTGAGTTCTAAGTGATTGAGGAGCCCTTAAAGAATCACCTTGAGTCAATCACATTTTCTATGTCCTAAGTCCTAAGTCCCTATGGGGTCCCTTTGGTTGATTGCCTTTAAAGGTTAAAGCTAACATCCTTGGATTGGTGCGGGTCCGCCCCTGCGGGCTATCATCTATGGGATTCTCTTATTCCTTTTCCATTATAGATGGCACATGCATGGCGTCCTCCCACCTCATGGGAACCGCACTTTGGTTGGCCCTTTTCCATCGATTGTCACTTCAAACAACAATCACCTAACTACCATCTACCCACCAAACTCCACTAGCATAGACGCCATTCCAAAGTGACCATTGAACAACTACATCGGTCGCCGTACAAACATTAATTATAGGAATTTAATGCTAAAACTCCCTATAAATTTCATGCCCAACCTACCATTTTCACCAAATTCCTTTTGTAGTAAAAAATTAGAGCTTAGCCACTGCCCCTGTCACACCCGCAACTTAGATCCGCCAAGTCTAGCATCTTCTGAGGAGTTTCACCATTTTTCTATGTAGGATCTGTTGATGGTGAAAATGACACAAACAACGTTAAACAAAATATTTCTAGTCTATTTTTCCTGAAAAAGAAAGACAACATATAGTAGCCTAACTCCTCGGGTCCTGGTAGCTTGTTCTCAACTATCTGGTGTCACTCAATCGCTCCATGCAACTATAATATTCAAGGGGTCTATGCTGGTAATAAATAATACAATAAATGACTTATTCATCGAACTATTCTTAATAAAGAAAGGGGGTTTAAACAAAAGAAAAATATAGATCAGGGCGTACATCACTAAAAATGAATAAAACTTATCTAATATCCAGACATATGTCTTCAACAACGAACGTTCTTCCAACAGATCAAGAAAACCATAGCATGATACAATTTATAGAATAATCCATACTATTGCATGCATCTAAAGTGCTTAATAAACATCCCAAACACACATCATAAATATTTCAAAGATAAAAGAACACACTCTCATTCGTTGCCAAGACCATAGATTAGCAAAATTCAATAAATTCAATTCATAGATAATCTAATGAAATAATCTTTAAATCTGGTTTGTTCTAAGGATTTTCATCACAAAAGAAACACTTATGCTTTAGCACAATCACTGGCATATAGATAGACTATAATTCATCAGCCTTATCAAATAAAACTCAATTCCAACACCATATTGCGTAAAAATATGTAATAATATTCAATTGTAAATAAAGTAACAAAGTATCTTTGTAAAAACTATGAAAAATTATATCTCCTACTATCAGGTGGCTAATCTTATTCTCATCAGTAGAACCTTACAATATGATACCCCATAGGTATTTATAGATATACAAAAATATGAAGTCCCTTCTATTTTAGGTTGATCCACCCTTTTAGAGATTAAAGTCCTCTTGGAAACTCAGATCAATTTGATCTCTAGTTCCCACCTTGATCATTCAGTTAAAGTAGAGAGAAGAAAATAGAAGAGAAAAGAAACCCATGCACCTCTAAGAGTGCTACTCCTGCATGTGGAGAAGAGAAGAAAGTCATGCATGCATGAGATCATCATTTATGCATGTGAAGTTTGCTCTGCACTATACTCATCATAACTGGAGAAGACTTGTTGAAGCACTTCCATCAACCCAACTATCTTCAAACTTGATCCTTTTTAATTCCACAGTAGCAAATACACTCATTTCATTTAGCTTCGTTAACTCCCTTTTAGCTTCCCTTATCTCCTCTTTAATATCCATTAACCGATCTAATAGTAGATCCTCTCCATCATCTCCTTTTTGCATGATATCTGAAAACCTATCATCCCATTTCTCCTTATTTGGCTCAATGGTAGGCCCTCCTTTACTGGTATATTAAAATTTACTATGACAGCAATAACTACTTCCAACTCCTCAAACTGGTCATTTAGATCCTTGAAAAAATCTTGAACTTCATTTTTATGTTTATATAAAAAGTCAGACCTAAACCGAAGTATGCTAGAAGTCTTTTCCAAGAAATCTTTATGGTCCTCTTCAAGTATTGACTATTCTAGAAGAGTGGACTTTGGCAATTTACTAACTTCCTTCAACCTCGGACTATATCCTTTGTATTCCTCCTCCTGTTCTCCCAATACTTTGATATATTTGTTCATTTCTTCTATTAATTCCTCTTTCATCTTGTGAACCTCAAAATTGTTATCTAGCACCTCACTTATTTCTTGATTTATCTTATCAGTCCATCTCTCCAACATCTTTGCCTTACTCCTTACCTGTACCAAATTATCCACCTCTTTCTTACTAAGAAAAATTGGTGTCTTAATGGTGGCAACTTGTTGTGACCTTGGAGTAGAAACACTCTACAAGAAAGTATGCAACTGATCCAATTGAGCCTTAAGCTCATTCTTTGTCTGCTTATCTTTCATCATTCTTGATTTAGTGGATGATGCTACGACATCTATCAAGTTCATCTGTTGATCTCTTATGGGTCTCCCCAAGTTAACAGTGCCCAACTGGTAATCAGTCGATTGCATGTCCCATACATCCTTTTCTACCATTGGTATGGCACACTCAATAACAATTTCTCCTCTGTCGGTTAGCCTAGTGGAATGTAGGGTTTTTGCCTTCTTCTTGGGCCTTTCTTTCTCAATTTCCTTCATCATATCATCCCAATTGAGAGGTTGTGAAGGTGCCACTGATCTCTTCTAAAGATCCAATTTTAACCAAGTGGGAGCACCTGGACTAGTGGTCATTATAGTTGAAGAAGAAGCAACAGTAGTAGAGGACTGTGGCATATTTACTTTAGGTTGAGAATCAACCCCTTGTACCTCTTGTTGTTCCTGCTCCACATTTTTCTGTGGCTACTTTTCAGCTTCCTCCATGTCCTTTTGTTCCTGTATCCTCTTGTCTTCTTCTTCCTTCCTCATTTTCTCTTCTTCTAGCCTTTTCTTCTCCAGTTCCCATCTTCTTTCTTCCTCCAATGCCTTAAGTCTATATGCATCTTCCTTTTCCTTTTGTTGCTTAATCAGCTCCTTGGCATCTTTCTATTTTTTCACCCATTCTGCTTCCTCTTTCTATTTAAAGGTCTCTTCAACAAGCTTCAATTTGGCCACAAGAACTTCTCTTTCCCTTCGTTGCTTTTCCTTTTCTTCGTCCAAATCATGAATTTTATATATTAACTCTAGCTTATCATTTTCTTCTTTGATCCTGAGCTCCTGCTCCTTTTTCCTTTGCTGCTTTTCTATTTCATCAACTCTTCATTTAGCTTCTACCTATTGTTGTTGGAGTAAGGCATCAACTTGTTCCTTAGCATCAATTACCATTTTCTTCTCCATTTCCTCTGCATGTGATTGAGCATCCGAAGCCTTCTTAGCTTCCTCAAACAGGACCCATTGATCTTCCTCTATCAAAATATGTTCAATTTCCTCCTCTAGAGGCATCTTTTTCTGATAAAGTCTCATCAGAGTCTATTTCAACATCATGGATCTCCACCTCTACTTCTTTTCCCTTTAATGACTCAGTAATATCATGAAGAGTTCCTTCAGGCATCTCTCCACTTGGTTGCTCTATAAGAGGGACTTGAGCAGATGACTCACCTATTGCTGATGTTGCAACAATCGGTCATGTTTGGGCATCCCCCTCTTTTACTCCAAGTAACTCTTGGGTAGAGGCTTCAAGCTCAATCTCTTCAATGTCAGGAGGTAAGAACACCAAAGGCTCCTTGGAAGGAAATTTCCTCTTTATTATTTTATATCCCTTCCCCTCCTTAGGAGCTATTCCTTGAAGAGTTTTAGTTCTTAGGACAGCCCAGTGGATACTTCTATCCAAAACTGGCCTCCCTATTTGTTTGATATCAATAGTCTCCTCAACATCCCAGTCCACCAGATCCAAAATTTTGGTGCCAATATTAAATGCCTCATATGATGGGTCTAACCCAACTCCATAATCTACTAATGTATTAGGAATATCATCTTTGATCCTAAATTCTACCATGAGTGCAATAGGAAACCTCTCATAATTACTTTTCCTGAGGTCATCACTCCAAAAATCCTCTAACAGGTTGAAATGTTTATGAAAAACTGAAGGCAGAAAGGCATTCATTTTCTTCTTTGGGTCAAAGTGTTTTTGAGAAGTGTACAAACCTAGCTTCAAATGTATCAATTCACTGCAAACTACCTTAGCTCTCACAAGATGTTGGCAACTATATTCACCCAATTGTATGGGAAACTTATGAAACCCTATTTTGTGCTTCAATCCAAATCAGGAATTGACCCCCAGAGCTTGATATAGAAATTCCATTAGAACCATTCTATTGCTACAACATATTGGAAGTAAGTTGGGATGACCTTCAAATCTAGCCATTCTGAAATAAGTGAACTTGGGGTATTGGATATACCAACATCCCCATTCCATGATAAAGGCCATAACTTCTTGGCTCAATCTTTATCCCACATCTCCACTAAGCTGGTTAATGATTTCATATAAGAATGAATCATTAACCCTTCTAAATTGTGTTTCAGACACTTGTAGAGATAGTTGATCATAATTATCCCATACTTTCCTTTGTCCATCAGCTTCTCCCAATATTCCCACTCTGTTCAAACCTAGAAAGATGCCTCCTCTAGCTGTTGTATAAACAACATAAAAAGTCATGAAAAAGCTCTTAGTTTCCATTATTCTAGTTAACTGGTCATGAATAGCATTAGAGATAATCATTGGCCAATCAAACTATTGTTTTCCATTAAAGATGGTCCAAATGAAGGGAAACATCCATTCTTTAAAATGAAATGCATCCCTCTTCCCAAAGGCTCTAGATAACATCATTATCAGGTTTGATACTTCTTTGTAGAATTTTGTCCTCTTTGGTTGATCATGAAGCTTGGTCATAGACTTCTTCTCTATTCTCAACCATTTCTTGTTCAAGTGAGCTTTGTTGGCCTCCTTGTGTTTACTATATATCTCTAAAGCTTCTACCTCCTTTAATTGTACTAGGCTCTTTGGATTAGGAACATTGAACATGTGTTGAATCATTTGAGGAATTAGATCAATGATAGCATTGTCCTATGAATCCATACACTGCCTAGTGGCCGAATTGTAAGCTCTTGTTGCTATCATAATCAACTCTGGGCACTGGATAGATAGAGGAAATAAGGTTTTGTGAGCCAAGCCAAACTCAACTATTCTGTTAGTTCTCCCTATTATATCCTGAGTGAATGTTTCAAAATACAACTCTCAAAAATTGTATGAGCTTAGATTGGTGTTAGTTATATCAAACCAATCTGATTCCACTTTGCTTGCAGTGACAAGAGAACCCCTATGGTTATATCTCAAGGTATAAGTTAGTTGCTCCAGGTTAATCTTCTTAGGCTTAGTTGCTACCTTTGATGTTTTTGCAGGTCAATTCCTTTGGAAAGCTTCTCCTGATACTCCTGACATTCTTTAGCTTTCCTGCAACAAAACCTCTAATTAGATCCTTGAATAAACATCACAAAACATGCTTTAAAATATTACCCTTCATATATATAGTGGAGGTAGAACCAAGCACAAAGACATTCTAAATAGTCTCCTTTAAAACACTACCGGGCTCGGAGCCACAACTGTCATTTACAATAATAACAAGTAGGACCGGAGTTGGAACTAGAATGGTAACGAGAATGAAAACTAGAATGGAGACTGATTTGGTTTCACTCGGATTTTCTAATTTCATATTCAGTTCCGGTTCTGGTTCCAACTAGGTTATCGTTATTTTGAAAGAATTATTCTCACTATAAGCGGAGTCAGAGATGGGATGGAAATAGAATCGATACTTATTGGAAAAAATAGTTCAAAGTCTAGATTGATTCCGATCCCGCTTCCACCTAAAAAAACCATGACGTCATAAGTGGTTTTAACAGTTTGATAAATAACTTCATGATTTAAGGACTAGGTCATATCAAAATGAAAGGGGCTTAAACATAACCTAATAAAACCATCCCCATATGACCGAGAGGCAACTGTACTTTTAGGGCATCATATTTAAATTAAAAACATGAACACATAAATGCATCAAAACCCTAAACTAAAAACCCTCTATTTCAAATAACTAGGGCATGAATTTAACCCTTCTAAATTAACCAGACTGAATGCGCAATAGAGTCCTAAGTAAAAATGACAATTTACCAAACCCTACTCACTATGGAGCCGTAATTAACCTATGCATTTAAAAACTAGGGCAACACGATGTAGTCATGACAAAAACGTGAAAATGACCATGTTGAAAAACAAATAGACGAGAAATAACTAGAAAAGTCAAATAAAAACAAGAAAACTTAAACAAAAGAGAAACAAACCAAAACACACGAACTTATAGAGGAATTCGCATGAAACCAAACATTCCAAGATGAACAAAAAATAGAAAATCTGAAAATAAAAAGAAGAACGAGAATAGAAAAACCTACCTCAAATGCAAATAAATAGGTTAACTTCCTGAAGTAATCTGTGTGCAACTATCTCCCTTTTAATCGATTCACTCGCACAAAAGCTTCACTATAACTCTAGTTCACTCTTCAATCTCTTAACAATAATGGTAATAACTACGCATTAATCCCTAATTCAGGTAAAAACTTGAAGTTTCACGCATGCATGGCACCTGTCATTAATGCAATAAATGTAGTAGAGCGGAGTCAGAACTGCAAAAAGAACTGGCACATTATTGCCGTGTGACTTTAGTGAAGTCAACGACCAAGAAATGGCACGAGCGGAATTAGAATGAAAACTATTTTGGAAACTTGAGTAATTTCCCAACTTGGTTCTCGTTCCAGGTTCGGTTCTACCGACAAAGAATAAAATGAAACAAAACATCAAAATAAAACAAAAATATTGAAACAAGAAAACTTAATATGCAAAACCTAGATTAAAATGAAAGACCAAAAAGCGGAGGCGGGATGGAATCTGATTTTGAAACTTCGAATAAAAATGGACTTAACTTCTACCTCAGCTTCGACTTTGACAAAGATAAAACAACAAAGTCAAAATAAAAACTATCGGGATGGGAATCGGAACGAGTTTTGAAAGAAGTTCTTAAAACTCGATTCGGTTCTGGTTCTGGTTCTGATAGAACAAACCAAAGAAAAACAAAGAGTTGGAAAAGAAAGACTCAAAACTTTTTTTGAAAAATGACCAAGGACAAAAACATAAATAGGGACCCATTTTGACCAAATCAAAAGATGGAGTGGTTATGCAAGGAATAACAAATGATGACTTGGCTGGGAAAATGGTTTACCCATTTTGAAGATACCCAAGGAAAATTTCAGTCACCCTAAAAGTACCTGGTTTATGAAGCATGCTAACTTGAATAAGATCAGATATATCTAGAATAAGGTTGAGCTGGAATCTCAGATGTATGTGCTCATGAGTTATCTATGAATCTAAGTGTGTGCATATATTGTGCATCATTCTTTATAGATACTTTCTTTGCTCCTAAACAACTATACCTAAGATTCAAGCTACATAGGTTGAGTCCTTTAACTATCGTACAGTAAAATCCTGGGTATTGCTCCACTGCCAGACATGCGTCCATAGCCCCGATGGAGATTCCTCTAGTTCTCTGAAAGTATTGCTCTACTGCCAGCGAGGTGTCCATTGCCTCGATAGAGATACTTGATTACCCATTTGATTTTGAGTTTTTCTCTTCTTTCTTCTCATTATCATTTTTTTTACTCAAGCTTCACTTGTGGAAATATTTTATGCACCTTCCTCAATACTCAGACACAAATGGATCTGAAATGTGGGTTGAGAACTACAATGGATTTCATGATAGTCTTGGAATCAGATTTTTCACTTGAATCAAAAGTAGAACCATCCTAAAATAGATAGGAATTTACTTAGGAATTGTTTTTCTAATTTGGTGACAATTTTTTTATCATAATTCATGAGATATTCACAATGTATCTTCTATCCTTAATAAATTTTCAAAACCAGATTAGAATGATCATAAAACATAAGTTTTAGAACAAAATCCTTTTCAATGGTGATGATGAAAATACCTAAACCAATTTCTCTCCTAGTACCAGCAACATACTTTGAATAACAACCCCTTGTCTTGAGATGAACAAAATGAAGATCCCCAATGAAACAAGACAAAACAAGACAAAACAAAACAAAGAAAAACAAAGAAAAAGAATAAAAAAAACACAAAAACTGAAAACAAAAACTAAAAATAGAAACTTAATTACATATGATACAATATAATACATTTTCTTTCAAACATCAAACCTTCTATGCACCAAAATAGTGCTTGAGAAACTGACGATTAACTCGTAATGGAACAAGCTCTCCTGTTAAGGTACTTAAACGAAAAGTGTTCGATCTACCCATAAGGAAAATCTCAACTGGGTGTGCCAATCTTTAGGATTGTTTTCTAGCAATTTTCTTATCACTTCCAACAAGTTTTTATTAGTGGACTCAACCACTCCATTTCCATGAGGGTAGTAATTAGATGAATACTTCAAAATAATTTTATTCTCATATGCCCATTGAATGAATTCAACAAAAGAAAAAGTAGGGCCATTACCACATACCATAGCAAATGGAACTCTGAACCTAGTTGTGATGTTCTCAGTCAAAAACTTGATGACGACCTTTGTGGTGCTATTCTTGTAGGGTTGGGCCTCAGTCCAGTGTGTACAATAGTCAGTTGGAGTCAAGATGAATTTATGTCGTGCAAAAGAATTGGGATTAATAACACCTAAAAAATCCAAATCCCATTGAGAAAATGGCCTTACCTCATACATTGGTTGCAAAGGCATTGCAGGATTTCTTTCCCTAGGTGTAGAAGTTTGGCATACATGACAAGTTCTGACATGTTGGTGTGCATCCCAAAATACATAAGGCCAATAATAAATTTATTTAAGAATCTGATGGGCCAAAGCATCCCTAGATCCATGTCCTATTCCTTGTCTTCCATGAAACTTAGAAATAGCATGCTTGGCCTCTTGCTGATCTAAACAACACAAGTAAATCCCTTGAAAATTATTTCTATAAATGGATCCCCCTTTAAGCATGTAGTGAGCACTCTTCATACTCAATGCTCTCCTCTGAGTAGTATTCATTCCTTCTAGACATCTGTTATTAAGAAGGAAGAAAATCAAGTTTGTATACCAGGGATCCTTAGTAAATGACTGGACGGTGTACTATTGACAAGTGATATTTTTTTCCACATTTTCCATTGCTTTTGATAAACCTTTCCCTCAAAAAAGCTTCACCAGATGAATCTCTAAGTCAAATTCTTATAGAATTTCCATCCACTTTCCTCTTCTTTCTCCTAATTCACTTTGCATCAGAAAGGACTTCATAGCTGGATCTAAAACTATAGCCATTACTTGACTTCGAAGAATGTAATTTCTGAACTTCTTTACCACTCGTACTAATGCAAAGACTTGTTTTTCCAGTGGTGGGTATCTAACTTTTGCATTTTTAAATGGAGATCTCATGAAGGCAATAGGTCTTTCTTCTCCCTCCTCTCCTCATTGTGTCAACACAACTGCACATGAATGGTCAAATGCAAAAGAATAGATATAAAAAGGTTTTAAATAATCTGGGCTTGTCAAAATAGGTGCCTCAAATATTGACTATTTGATCTGTGAGAAAGAATATTTAGCATCATCACTCAACTCAATATTTTCCTCTTTCTTTATCATTTCATTTAGAGGTTTGACAATCTCCACAAACCTTGTTATAAACTTTCTAACAATATTGATCCTACCGAAGAAGGATCTCATTTCTTTCTTACTACCTGGCCTTGTCAATTTTAAGATGGCCTCCACTCGATTAGGGTCTATGGATATCCCTTCTTATGATACAATGTGACCTAGGAGTTTCCCTTAAGATACTCCAAACACACTTCTTTGGATTGAGAGACACCATAACTTATACATTCATTGAGAACTTTTTCTAGATCAGCATCATGGTCTTCTCTATTCTTAGAAAATATGGTTAAATCATCCACATAAATGATTATACACTTTCCTATCAAATATTTGAAGGCTACGTCCATTTCCCTTTGAAAGGTTTCTCTTGCATTGATAAGACCGAATGGCATCCTTTGATAGGAAAATGTGCCCCATTTAGTGGTGAAAGTTGTTTTCATTCTATCCTCATGACTGACAAGAACCTGATTATACCCAAAATAGCCATCTAAAAATGACATCATCTGAGACCCATTACCCTTTTGTAATAATTCATCCAAAGAGGGGAATGGATAATTATCTTTCTCAGAGGCTTTGTTTAGATTCTTGAAATCCACACATAATCTGATCTCACCATTCTTTTTGCATACAGGAACTAAATTTTTCACCCAGGTAGAATGTCTAATAGGAAAGATTATCCTTGCAGATAGGAGCTTTTGCACCTCTTTTTTGATCAAGGGCTCAATTAAAGCATTGATAAGCATTGTTTCTAATGGAAGGGCTTGGCTTCTGGCTTGAGAGGTATGGTATGTGTGATCATCGAAGTGTCAAAGGTTTTTAAATCATCATAACTCTGAGCAATGGCTTCAATGTTCTACTCCAAAAATTTAACTATCTTGTCCTTAATTTCTTAAGGACAAGTCTTTCCTATGAGGACATTCCTCTTAAGGCTTGAGTGAGTCAGATTGATAGATTCATACTTCCCTCGTTCACTCTCTATGGGCACCCTTTGATGAGCCCATGGGTCAAAATCAAATATTCTCTCATAAGCTACCATCCCTTTTGGAATGCTATTACTTTTTAAATCTAATATCCCTTCTTCACTCTCTTTCTTAGGATCCCAATATCCCTAATCTCTTTTAGATTCATCTATTATCTGCCCCTCAAAAACATCAGAACTTGCCAAAAAGGCCAATATATGCTAATCATCATCAAATACCTAAAAATTTCATACATTATCAAGGACTGCTAGGATTGAAATTAGTTCAACTAAAAATATCTCTAGATCAGAATCTTGCATGGGTTCTAGTGTGCTAGAAACAACATAAAGCGCATCTACAATTTGATTATCTTCTCTAGGGGTTAGAGTAATCCCAAAAGCATCAAAGTCTTCAATTAAGTTCCAAACTCTATTTTTGTATGCAGCCAATCTTTTGTTATGACATGTATATTGGCTACGTACCTTTTTTACAATCACTTTAGAATCCCTCATAACTGTGAGAGTAGTAACCTTCTTTTTATGAGAAAACATAAGGCCTTGAGCAAGTGCTTCATACTCAGCCATGTTGTTTGTGCAGTCAAACTGCAATCTATAAGATGCAAAGTAAGTTTTCCCTTTCGGGTTGGTTAGTTCAATCCATGCTCCACTTCCTGCTTTAGATTTGGAACCATTGAATTTAAGAGTCCAAAATTGGTCTTTGGCTAGGAGTTCTTTCTTTTTAGGGAGAACAGGGGATGACTTACTTGAGATATGTGGTATCTCAGACTTTTGCTGGTCATCAGAAATTGACTGGGGACAAAGCTCACTTGAACATTTTTCTATGTTTTCAAATTTCTCATAAATCAGTTCCTGAACAAATTCTTGGGTTAAATTGCAATCCAACTCATCTTTCATCAATGCCTTGGGCATTGTAAAAGTATCTAGGGTAGGTGTATTGAATAGGAATTGAGACACCTCAACCTCTTCTTGAATTCTGGAGCTCAGAACCTGAGTCTGCTCTACTGGTGAGGAACCTTCCTCTTGAGAAAAGCTAGTCCTGGTGAGAATGGTAGCATCCTTAACTTGAAAAGAAAACTCATTGATAGGGGTCTGGGGTTTCTCTTGACATATTTTTTGAGGCTGGTCTACATGACTTAAGATATCTAGGCATGATTGGCATGTTAACTCTGAATGATTGTGATAATGAATCCTACACCAATTAGGAAGCAACAAACTATTCAGATCAGTTTCTTCTCCTAAAACCAACTTATCTTGTTGCAATTTCCTTATTAGAACCTATTGGTTGATGTAGATCATTGGGTCACTATGTTCTAGGGGCAATGCATCCCCAGGATTATGTACAAAGAAAGTGAGGACTTCCTCTTGTTTATAAACTCCTATCTCAGTCTCAAAATATGCTACTTCATTTGAAGCATCATATTCTGTAATCATATGCTTGAGTCTTGGTTCAGTTTTAATTCTTATCTGTGTTGCAACTCCCGTCTAGGGTAGCCACATGTGAGAGAAATCCAAGGAAAAATATCCCCCAATACTTTTCATTAGCTCCTGACTTAGGAGCATACCATATGTCTCTAGGATGTCAGCCACTTGGATATCTATGTAGGTTTGGATCCTTGGATTTGATGCAACCTATACATGCATTTTCTTTAGTTCTCCTACAACATTGACCTCGGTTTTGTCTAACTGAATCACTTTCTTATTGGTCGGGATAGGAATTAATCCTAACTTCTTACATATTGAAAATGGCATAACATTTCTCAATGCTCCAGAATCCAATAAACAGTTATGCAAATTCTTTCCAAAAATCCTTAAACTTAAAAGAAAAGATGGGGTACTTGTCTTACCTTTAAAGTGTGTTTGTCTCATTCACAGGAGTCACTTTACCTTTTCCTTTTAAGTGTTCTACCTCCTCCAGGGCCTTCAATACCACTTCACATTGGGATGGGAACCACTTCATGATGTCTTCTGTCTCTGCAATTCTGCAATAAAATTGAATTCTGAATCATTCCTCACTTGATATTTAGGAAAAGGAAGCAGATTACCTCTATTCTGAGATTCAGAAGGTCCCTTTGGTGGTGGTGGATTATTATTTGTATTTTGGTTAGGTGGGACCATATTGTTTGGAGGTGGAAATGTAGTAAATGGGCCCTTATTCTGATTTCTCAGAGAATTACCACCTTTAGACTGAAAGGCTTGGGCATCATACACATCCTCCTTTAGCCCATTGTCTCCCTACATGGGAAATTGGTACTTCTCTTCAATAGTCTCATTATTCATAGCCGTACTTACTATCCCATTATCTTGATTGGAATTTCTTGCTAGAGGATGGGCATCAACTTGTGCAATCTTTACAATTTTCTCCATTTATGGGCAATTAACCTCATAATATACTGCAGTATCATGTAGCCTACACCAATTAGTCATGAAATTGAGGTCAGCTACATTAGCAGTATGTGATCTCTCCTCACCTAACAGGTCTAGTATTCCACTGCCTATTTTTGTTGTTGAACCTCTGGTTATATCCTCTATTTTGATTTTGGTAATTTTGATTAGAGGAATTTTTATTCTGAAAGTTTCGGTTGGTGTTCTAATTCCCATTCTGATTGGAGTAATTTCCCTAGTTTTTGTAACCTCCCTAGTTTTGATAATTCTGGTTTTGGTTGTGGGGAGGATTTTTCCTAAGTTGTGCCATGTTATTAGACATTTGAGATAGAGTCTTCTTAAGAGTTTCTAGCTCACTAGTCAGTTGAACAGTTTGTTCATTTTGCACATTCTGCACTATGGACGGGGAATGAACATGGGTTGATCCTCCTACTTGTTGTTGTTGATTTTGAGGTTTTTTGGAAGAATCTTGCATGCCATTTCTGAAAAAGGGCATGGTAGGTGGATCTTGTAACTCAGACACAGGTCCATATTGGGAGTAAGGCATCCTTGGGACAATGTTGTACAATGGTGGGTTAGGTATCTGATAATTCATGGGAGGGAGAGCTGCTCCTAAACCTCATGATTGCAGACTTATCTACTATTGCAATTTGATAGCTAAATGATAAACCTTAGATAGGGAGTCAATCTCATTGGCCTGATAAGTTCTCTATAAGAATAAGCCAATCAAGGGATCAACAACTCTTAAATATGCCTGAATGGCATTATTTTCAGCTACCAAGTAAGGATTTTGCAACCTACGAAACATCCTTTGGAATCTAGTGTTGAATAGAGGCAATGGCTCATGATGTTTCTTCCTTATGGTGGAAAACTGGTGATACAAGATGGCAAGGTCTACATAAACCTAAAATTGATTAATGAATGCATTTTCTAAATCTGTCGAACCCAGGATAGATCCCCGAGGTAGATTTAAGTACCAGTTATATGCCATATCCCGCAAACAATAAGGAAACAATCTACATACCACGTCTTGATGAGGAACTTGAGCATGTGTAAAAGCATCTTTGAATGCTTGTGTGTTCTTCTCAACACTTCTTGATTCGCCATGTATGTACTTGGGACAAAATGTTTTTGGGTTCTTCGGTAAATCATGGATTCCTCCTGGAATAGTCCCTAACAGATAGGGGTTATTCACAAAATAAGCCATGGGTATAATTGGTTGAGTAGGTGGTGATATAGGCCAAATTGGTGGTGATACTAGCCTAACCAGTGGGGGTGATGTAGGTTGAATTGGTGGTGGTGTAGGTGGATTTGGTTGAAATCCAAGTGGAGTAAGCAGTGGTTGCAATGTAGGTATCAATATTCTATGAGCATGGGGTCTTGGTCTAATCGGGGTTTGGAGTTCTTCTAATGGTTCAAGATTAGTAGAGGATATGAGAATCCTCTTGTATTTCTCCGGTGAGAATAACACAATGTGAGCGAACTTGTTCCTTCAGGCCCTCCTTCTAGCACCAGATATGTTGATGGTGAAAATGACACAAACAATGTTAAACAGAATATTTCTACTCTACTTCTCCTAGAAAAGAAAGACAACATACAGTAGCCTAACTCCCAAGGTCTTAGTAGTTGGTTCTCAACTGTCTAGTGTCACTCAATCGGTCTATGAAACTATAATATTCAAGGGGATTGTGCTGGTAATAAGGAATGCAAGCAATGACTTATTCATCGAACTATTCTTAATAAAGAAAGGGGTTTTTTTAAAAAAAAAAAAAGATAGATCAGGGTGTACATCAGTAAACATGAATAAAACTTATCTAATATCTTCAACAATGAATGTTTTTCCAGCAGAACAAGAAAACCATACCATGATACAATTTATAGAATAATCCATACTATTGCATGCATCTAAGGTGCTTAATTTAACATCACAAACACACATCATAAATATTTCAAAGATAAAAGAACACACTCTCACTCATTTCCAGGACCATAGATCAACAGACTTCAATAAATTCAATTCACAGATAATCTAATGAAATAATCTTTAAATCTAGTTTCTTCTAAGGATTTTCATCACAAAAGAAATACTTATGCTTTAGCACAATCACTGGCATATAGATAGACTATAATTCATCAGCCTTATCAAATAAAACTTAATTCCAACACCATATTCTATAAAAACCTGTAATTATATTCAAGTATAAAAAAGTAACAAAGTATCTCTGTAAAAACTATGAAAAATTATATCTCCTACTATCAGGTGGAAAATCTGATTCTCTTCAACCGAACCTTACAATATGATACCCCATAGGTATTTATAGATATACAAAGATCTGAAGTCCCTTCTATTTTAGGTCGATCCACCCTTTTAGTGATTAAAGCCCTCTTGGAAACTTAGATCAATTTGATCTCTAGTGCCCACCTTGATCATTTAGTTAAAGTAGAGGGAAGAAAATAGAAGAGAAAAGAAATCCATGTGCCTCTAAGAGTGCCAGTCCTACATGTGGAGAAGAGAAGAAAGTCATGCATGCATGAGATCATCATTTATCCATGCAAAGTTTGCTCTGCACTGTACTCGTCATAACTGGAGAAGACTTGTTGACACACTTCCAAATCCGGCCCATCAACCCAAATGTCCATTAACTTGATCCTTTATAATTCAACAGTAGAAAATCCTCTCATGTCCTTTAGCTTCGTTAACTCACTTTTAGCTTCCCTTATCTCCTCTTTAATATCCATTAATAGATCTAATAGTAGATCCTCTCCATCATCTCCTTTTTGCATGATCTATTTAAACCTATCATCCCATTTCTCATTTATTTGGCTCAAAGGTAGGCCCTCCTTTACTGGTATATTAACATTTACTATGACAACAATAACTACTTTCAACTCCTCAAACTATTCATTCAGATCCTTCACAGAATCTTGAACTTCATTTTTTATGTTTATATAAAAAGTCAAACCTAAACCAAAGTATGCTGGAAGTCTTTTCCAAGAAATATTTATTGTCCTCTTGAAGTATTGACTATTCTAGAAGAGTGGACTTTGGGAATTTACTATCCTCCTTCAACCTCTAACTATATCCTCTGTACTCCTCCTCCTGTTCTCTCAATACTTTGACATATTGGTTCATCTCTTCTATTAATTCCTCTGTCATCTTGTGAACCTCAAAACTATTATCCAGCACCTCACTTATTTCCTAATTTATCTTATTAGTCCATCTATCCAACATCTTTTCCTTACTCCTTACCTATACCAAATAATCCACCTCTTTCTTACTAAGAAAAATTGGTGTCTCAATGGTGGCAGCTTGTTGTGACCTCAGAGTAGAAACACTCTTCAAGAAAGTATGCAACTGATCCAATTGATCCTTAAGCTCATCCTTTCTCTACTTATCTTTCATCATTATTGATTTAGTGGATGATGCTACCACATCTATCAAGTTCATCTATTAATCTCTTGTGGGTCTCCCTAAGTTAATGGTTCCCAATTGGTAATCAATCAGTTGCATGTTCCGTACATCCTTGTTCACCATTGGTATGGCACACTCAGCAACAATTTCTCCTTTGTTGGTGAGCCTAGTGAAATGTAGGATTTTGGCCTTCGTCTTGGGCCTTTCTTTCTTAATTTCCTTCATCATATCGTCCCAATTGAGAGGTTGTGAAGGTGTCACTGATCTCTTCTGGAGATCTAATTTTAACCAAGTGGGAGCACCTAGAGTAGTGGTCATTATAGTTGAAGAAGAAGTAGTAGTAGTAGAGGGCTGTGGCATATTTACTTTAGGCTGAGAATCAAGCCCTTGTACCTCTTGTTGTTCCTGCTCCACATTTGTCTGTGCCAGCTTTCCAGCTTCCTCCATGTCCTTCTATTCCTGTATCCTCTTGTCTTCTTCTTCCTTCTTCATTTTATCTCCTTCTAACCTTTTCTTCTCCAGTTCCTGACTTCTTTCTTCCTCCAATGCCTTAAGTCTATCCGCATCTTCCTTTTCCTTTTGTTGCTTAATCAACTCCTCCACATATTTCTCTTTTTGCACCCTTTCTGCTTCCTCTTTCTATTTAAAGGCCTCTTCAGCAAGCTTCAATTTGGCCACAAGAGCTTTTCTTTCCCTTCGTTGCTTTGCATTTTATTCCTCCAAATCATGAACTTTCTATATTAACTCCAGCTTATCATTTTCTTCTTTGATCCTAAGCTACTGCTCCTTCTGTCTTTGCTTCTTTTCTATTTCATCAGCTCTACATTTGACTTCTATCTATTGTTGCTAGAGTAAGGCATCAGCTTGTGCCTTAGCATCAATTTCCTTTTGCTTCTCCATCACCTTTGAATGTGCTTAAGCATCTTAAGCCTTATTTGTTTCCTCAAACAGGGCCCATTGATCTTCCTCTCTCAGAATATGTTCAATTTCCTCCTCTAGAGGCATCTTTTCTTGTGCATCTTTTTCTGATCAAGTCTCATCAGAGTCCATTTCAACATGATGGATCTCCACCTCTACTTATTTTCCCTTTAATGACTTATCAATATCATGAAGAGTTCCTTCAAGAATCTCTCCGCTTGGTTGCTCTGTAAGAGGGACTTGAGCAGATGACTCACCTATTGCTGATGTTGAAACAACCGGTCCTATTTGGGCATCCCCCTCTTGTACTCCAAGTAACTCTTGGGTAGAGGTTTCAAGCTCAATCTCTTCAATGTCAGGAGGGAAGAAATCCAAAGGATCCTTGGATGGAAATTTCCTCTTGATTGTTTTATATCCCCTCCCCTTCTTAGGAGTTGGTTCCTGAGGAGTTTTACTTCTTAGGACAGCCAAGTGGATACTTCTATCTAAAACTAGCCTCCCTATTTGTTTGATATCAATAGTGTCCTGAACATCCTAGTCCACTGGATCCAAATTTTTGGTGCCAATATTTAATGCCTCATATGATGGGTCTAACCCAACTCCATCATCTACTAATGTATCAGGGATATCATTTTTGATCCCGAATTCTACCATGAGTGTAACAGGAAACCTCTCATAATTCCTTTTCCTGAGGTCATACTCATCCTGAAGATCACTCCAAAAATCCTCTAACAGGTTGAAATGTTGATAAAAAATGGAAGGTAGAAAGGCATTCATTTTCTTCTTTGGGTCAAAGTGTTTTTGAGAAGTGTACACACCTAGCTTCAAATGTACCAATTCACTGCAAACTACCTTAGCTCCCACAAGATGTTGGCAGTTTTATTCACCCAATTGCATGGGAAACTTATGACACCCTATTATGTGCTTCAATCCAAATCAGGCACTAACCCCTAGAGCTTGATATACAAATTCCATTAGAATGATCTTGTTGCTACAACCTCTTGAAAGTAAGTGGGGATGACCTTCAAATCCAGCCAATCTAAAATAGTGAACTTGGGGTATTGGATATACCAACATACCCATTCCGTGATAAAGGCCATAGCTTCTTGGCTCAATCTATATCCCACATATCCGTTAAGCTGGTTAATGATTACATACAAGAATGCATTATTAACCCTTCTAAATTGTGTTTCAGACACTTGTAGAGATAGTTGATCGTAATGATCCCATACTTTCCTTTGTCCATTAGCTTCTCCCAATATTCCCACTCTGTTCAAACCTGGAAAGATGCCTCCTCTAGCTACTACATAAACAACATAAGAAGTCATGAAAAAGCTCTTGGTTTCCCTTATTCTAGTTAACTGGTCATGAATAGCATCAAAGACAATCATTGGCCAATCAAACTGTTGTTTGCTATTAAAGATGCTCTAAATGAAGGGAAATATCCATTCCTTAAAATGAAATGCATCCCTCTTCCCAAAGGCTGTAGATAACATCATTATCAGGTCTGATACTTCTTTGTAGAATTCTTTCCTCTTTTGTTGATCATGAAGCTTGATTAGAGACTTCTTCTGTGTTCTCAACCATTTCTTGTTCAAGTGAGCTTTGTTGGCCTCCTTGTGTTTGATATATATCTCTAAAGATTCTATCTCCTTTAACTATACTAAGATCTTTGGATTGGGAACACTAAACATGTGTTGAAACATTTGAGGAGTTAGATCAATGATAACATTGTCCTATGAATCCATACACTGCCTAGTGGCCGAATTGTAAGCTCCTGCTGCTGTCATAATCAACTCCATGCACTAGATAGATAGAGGAAATAAGGTGATGTGAGCCAAGCTAGACTCAACTATTCTTTCAGTTCTCCCTATTATATCCTCTTCGAATATTTCATAATACAACTCCCCAAAATTTTATGAGCCTAGATTGGTATCAATTATATCAAACGAATCTGATTCCACTTTTCTTGTAGTGACAATAGGACCGCTATGGTTATACCTCAAGGTATAAGGTAGCTTCTCCTGCTTAATCTTCTTAGGCTTAGTTGTTGCCTTTGATGTTTCTATAGGCCGATTCCTTTGGAAAGCTTCTCTTGATACTCATGAAATTCTTTAGCTTTCCTACAACAAAACCTCTAATTAGATCCTTGAATAAACATCAAAAAACATGCTTTAAATTCTTACCCTTCATATATATAGCAGAGGCGGAACCAAGCAGAAAGACATTCTAAATAGTCTCCTTTAAAACACTATCAGGCTCAGAGCCAAAATCGTCATTTACAATAATAACAAGCTAGACCAGAGTCAGAACTCGAATGGTAATTGGGACCAAAACCAGAATGGAAACTGATTTGGTTTCACTCATGTTTTCTAATTTCATATTCAGTTTTGGTTCCGCTACAGACTAGGTTATCGTTATTTTGAAATAATGCTTCTCACTATAAGCGGAGTCAAATATGGGATGGAAATGGAATCGATGCTTATTGGAAAACATAGTTTAAAGTCTAGATTGATTCTGATCCCACTTCCACCCAAAATAACCATGATGTCATAAGTGATTTTAATAGTTTGATAAATAATTTTATGATTTAAGGACTAGGTCATATCAAAATGAAAGGGGCTTAAACATAACCTAATAAAACAATCCCCATATGACCGAGAGGTGATTGTACTTTTAGGGAATCATATTTAAATTAAAAACACAAACACAAAAATACATCAAAACCCTAAACTAAAAACCCTCAATTTCAAATAACTAAGGCATGAATTTAACCCTTCTAAATTAACCAGACTTAATGCACAATAGATTCCTAAGTAAAAACAACAATTTACCAAACCCTACTCATTATGGAATCGTAATTAACCTAGGCATTTAAAAACTAGGGCAACATGATGTGGTCATGACTAAAACGTGAAAACAACCATGTTGAAAAACAAGCAGACGAGAAATAACTAGAAAAGACAAATGAAAACAAGAAAACTTAAACAAAAGAGAAACAAATTGAAACACATGAACTTACAGAGGAATTTGCATGAAACCAAATCATCTAAGATGAATAGAAACGAAAAACTCAAAAATAAAAAGAAGAATGAGAATAGAAAGCCCTACCTCAAACGCAAATAAATAGGTTAACTTCCTGAAGCAATCCACGTGCAACTATCTCTCTTTCAATCGATTCACTCACACAAAAGCTTCACTGTAGCTCTGGTTCACTCTTGAATATCTTAACAATAATGATAATAACTAATCGTTAATCCCTAATTAAGCTAAAAACTTGGAGTTTCATGCATGCATGGCACCTATCATTAATGCAATAAATGCAGTAGAGCGGAGTTGGAACTGCAGAAAGAATTGGCACATTACTGCCTTGTGAATTCTATAAAGTCAATGACCAAGAAATGGTAGGAGCAGAATCAGAATGAAAACTATTTTGGAAACTTGAGTAATTTCCCAACTTGGTTTTTGTTCTAGGTTTGGTTCTGCTGACAAAGGATAAAATGAAACAAAGCATCAAAATAAAAAAAAAATACCGAAACAAGAAAACTTAACATACAAAACCTATTTTAAAATGAAAGACCAAAAAGCAGAGGTAGAGGCTGGATGGAATCTGATTTTGAAACTTCGAATAAAAATGGACTTAACTTCTGGCCCAGCTCTGGCTCTAACAAAGAAAAAACAACAAAGTCAAAATAAAAATTGTCAGGATGGGAATCAAAACGAGTTTTGAAAGAAGTTCTTAAAACCCGATTCAGCTCCGGTTCTGGTTCCGACAGAACAAACCAAAGAAAAAAAAATTGTTAGAAAAGAAAGACTCCAAACTTTGTTTGACAAACGACAAAGGAAAAATAAATAAAGGGGGACCCATTTTGACCAAGGAAAAAGATGGGGTGGTTATGCAAGGCATAACAAGATCGTCAAGTGAGTTCATCATTTCTGATGCCATATTTGTTTCTTTTAAATGGCAAAAATGATTGTGTTTTTTTGACAAAACGTTAAAACTAGGTAAAGAGGTGGCCTCCATGTAAAACCCATAAGTCAAAAACCTCAAAAAACCTTGAAAACAATGATTAATTGAAGCCCTTCGAAACTTGGTGGCTCCACCACCATTCTTGTGCATGTCATTCATGCCTCTTAGGCCTGCTCCACCCTCTTGGTTGTTCCCATTTCCCACAAAAATGTAAAATTTTCAAGATGGATCGCCGACCCCATTAGGCTCGCCTTCATGGAGCGATCTCCCCTCTCGATCGTTCCAAGCTTTCAAAATTTCACAAAAAAAATGGTTCATCCATCAACCTTCACGGATCTACCTCCGTGGACCTCTGTATGCATTTTTCTTTTTGAAATCCATCATTTCAAATGACTATCTCGTTGCACCCTTTCGAACATCTGATCCTACCCAGGCGATTGACAAAATGCAGGCCTTAATTTATCTCATAATTTAAATGGTGCGTCCATCATCCCCATCGAATCTGACTATGCGGGTTTCTGCTCGCTAAATTCTCTTAAGTTCTACCACTTCAA
Organism: Sequoiadendron giganteum; assembly: GCA_007115665.2. NCBI lineage: Eukaryota > Viridiplantae > Streptophyta > Pinopsida > Cupressales > Cupressaceae > Sequoiadendron > Sequoiadendron giganteum. Next base: position 337,904,945 of record CM021101.1, on the reverse strand, counting down.
AATAGCTTCCTAGACCTGCCACTCTACTTACTAGATCCTGCCCTTGCATCAACCATTCAGAAACATTGGAAAATCCACAAATGAAGAGAATGATCTATCGTCCCTCTCGGGCCCACCGACACAGACCTTCATCTCCTTTCGGCTATTGCCTCCTCATCATTTTCAATGAATGCTTGGTGCCATTCCTCCAACCATTTGGACCCCACCCTTGAAAATGCCATCTAGGTTTAAACATGCACAAAATAACTAACCCTCAAGTCAACCGAGTGAGGTCCTGCGGGATTTCATCTGCAGGACTCTGTGTGGGTTCCACCTTCACCAATAGCCTTCAGCCTCGGTCTCCCCATGCTGGGGAACCCAATGTTTCGTTTACCATCAGACTATTTAAGAAAGATCAAATGGAAGATAGGTAGCCATGACCCTCCGTGGACCCAATGCTGCGAGACTCCATCTACGGGCCATCATGCCGTGTTTATCATTCTAGAAAGAAAATCCTTTATATCCTTTTGCATCCTCTGGCTTGCATATTCCACCATCCTCCAACCCCATGGATCTTGCAATGTGGGACTCTGTCTATGGGATGCCATCCTGCCAATGTCATTTTAATGACAGAGACACTAAAATAGTTGCCAGCCTAGGGAGGTAAGCACCCCTGGGCCAACCTTGCCCAATTTCCTTCGAACGAAATATGAAGGTGATTTTAAGAGGATTTATATGATCTTTAAGGCATGAATTACCTGATATAACGCTATTTTCCAAGATTTTGGCTAACGTCACTTATACTTTATGCTTGAATCATTTACCACTCCCTTGGTTATAGGATATATGGAACTAGCTGTTGGATCCTTGGGGGTGGCCGTAGAGAAAGATATCTTAGGTACTAATATGGGACACAAACATAGATGAGTTAAAACAAAGGACCAGGCTCAATCCAAAGACAAAAAAATCCAGGAAAATTAGAAGTAGTGGATTAGCCAAGGCCGCAAGATTCCTGCCAGCCCTCATTTCTCCCGAACTTGTAATGTCCTACAGAGAGGCATACCAGGAAGACACTAGAACAATAGTGGACAAGGATGGAAACATATTAGCTGACTTGTCTACCAAGTCAATAGGGAAAACCTTTCACATCCCTACCTTTAGTGAAATGGAGAAAAATTCCATGGACTATGGCAAGAAGATGTGGGATGAAGATCCCCTTAGGTGGATGAAATTGATTAATAAACGTTGGATGAAGGACAAGAGGGGAAGTGCTAATAAGGTGCCTCAGGAACTCTTCTGAAGTGAATTTTTTGAGGATTACCATGACTTAGTAACTCTTCTAAGTAGGGTTATGGGCCTTCTAACCACAAATTTCTTTCAGGACTGGATGTTTTATTTCATTGAAGAAATAATATGAGGGGATACATATTTCTATTGGGCGGGAATGATCAGTGACTGCTTGCATGATCAGTTTTTGGCTGTGAAGAAAACATAAAAGTTCTACATGACATCATACCTTGTATACTTACTTGTCAAACATGCCCAATATAGGGGTCTATTTGCAACACCACATCTAGATCCACAAATGATGCTAAAAGTGTATGATAGATACCGTTTGCTTTAGTACTGAAATTTCAAGAGGGATTACTTCAGGGTTAATGATGCCTTCATGGGCCACATCATCAGATTGCTTGGGGGTGATCCTGAAAGGACAATTTCACTTATTGCTAGTTCCTTCATCCATCGGTTTAGATTCTTGTTTATACAATTTCCAAAATTCACCTACATCTGAGCTGAGGGATTATCGAATAAACCGTACAAGTTGCCCCAATATCCAAATGGCTGGATAATATTAATCGAAGTCTCCTAATAGTTACAATGATCAAACACCCTTCTGAGTGACAAGCATAGGATAGGATTCCCTATCCCCTCTCCTGTGAACATGGATAGTACAAGCTCCATACATCTCAATGTGCAGAAAACTCTGACAAGGAGTTGAGCGAATACAATATGAAGTTCTATACTGCTCAGTTGTGGATGGATCCATACGACAAGCTAAGGAAAATGGTGGGAGCAGAGTATGCCCACCTGCATAATGTCAAGGAATTTTGGGAAAATTGTAAGGATGACAAGGAGGTGCATATGTGGTAATACATGTGCATGATGACCTATTTCATCAAAATGGTCAAGTTGTTTCCTATACCGGAGTAAGTGGTTGAAGAAGAGAGCACAATGATGGACCTGAGGTATAATTTTTTCACCAACTTGACATTACCAGCAATAGATTGGAATGAGGAGGAGTTAGATGACCTCGATATTATCACAAAACCTATTGAAGCAAGAACTAAACAATGGATTGATGGGAAAACTGCTCAATTGAAGCGACAAGGAGTAGAGCTAACATTTGTAGACCCCGAGCATCCACACAAGGGTGAAGCCAATAGTGCAGCTACTGATGAAACCTCCACAAGAGATACCTCAACATCTCCCCCCCTCACAAGATCAAAGAAGAGAAAGGAGGCAACTAAAGATCAACATAAATCCAAGGGGTCTCTGGGGAAGACTGTACTAATTGGGACTTTGAAGAAGTCAAAGAAGTCAGTTATATTCATAGGGATGCCCACTATACAAGAAGACCCTCTCCATGAGGGAGAAGAATAACTAAAGTCCCTACCTATTGAGTCTGCTACCCCAGCTGTAGTTGTTACCACTATTGTTACCACCCCACTTATCCCACAAATAGCAGTTGCCACATCTTCACCCGTAGTGGACATTTTTGTCCACCTTGCCTCCATTTCTCCTATGCCATAGGTTATAATTATGGACTCCTCTTCAGCCACTACCTCCCCACTTTCCTCCTCATCTATGTCACCATCATTGTCTCTTCCAGCTTCCACTACAACAAACAAAATGCCCACTCTCACCCTTCCAGAAGTTTTTACCAAATACATGCAAAATATGCCAACAGAGCTTTCTGGAATGTTTGTGAACCCCGTTGTGTAGGCTTCCCTTGCCCATTCCATAACTAGTCTCCCAGTCCCTCCTCCTCATACTGAGCCACCTTTGATGGAGGTTGTAATGCAAATTTCTAAAGAATTGGACAGGAAGTAGAGGGAAGCGACCAAGAAGTCAGAGGAAGAAGTAGATGATTATCATGAGCATCCCATATTTGAGCATCTAGTAATTTACAAGGTTGTCTATGAATCCTCCAAGGAAGATGATGAGGATTCAAAAATGAATATTATTGAGGAGACCTATGATCCCAACCTAGAAGAGGAGTTGGCTTGATAGCTCAAAAATGTTGAAGAGAAAGAGGTTAAAAAACTACCTACCATTGAAGAGAAGGACACTATGTCTACAATAGGGGAGTGTGATCAAATCCCCAAACCTGATGAAGAGATGTATCTTCTTGATGAACAAGAAAGAGAGGAGAAAGAGGAAGGTAAGCCTAAAGAAGAGGCTGAAATAAGAGATCTAGGGTTAGAACATCATGAGGAGTATGAACATGAGGAAGAAGAAGCTTCCAAAAAAGAAGTTATTCCCAAGAAGCATGTGGGTGCTAGATCCCCAAAGAAAGTGACAGTAGTCACCTAGGATTCAGATGAAGAGGAAGGGGAGAAGTAGGAACAAGAATCCTTAGGCGAGAAGACATCACAAATCCAGCACACCCATGAAGATGAGGGTGATCATGAATCACCAAAAAGGGAAACTCAAATACTCGAGTGGCTCAAGAAGCAACTAGAAAAGAAAACCCCAGCTCTAATGGATCTAAAGAGAAGGGTGGAGGCCATCCTAGATTGAGCTCAAATCTGTACAAAGAAAAAGAAGAAGCCAAAGGTTAGGTCTTAGTTGACTATGGACGCCTTAAGATAAAGAATCATTCAAATTTCCACCCTGGTAGTGGGTGAGGGAGGGGTCAATTATAATATCTCCACCATTGACCTAGGGACAACCATGAGAGAGAAAAAGAGCAAACATCTCTAGGGATCCATCAGTACCATTGTGCACCAGCAGAATAAGGACAAGACCTCCAAGGAGGAGGTCAAGGAACAAGTGGCGGATCTGATGGCATACATTCAACAATGGTCCTCGATTGATGAACTCCCTACAACATCAACAGCTACCACGATGTTGCTATCAGAGGAACATTTTAACAAGCTAGAGAAAAGAAATAACTAGACCAAGGCCACTAAAGATTAGTTCAGACAAGTCCTCTATAACAGGAACATGGGTATTCGATGGGCTGTTAGAACAACAAAAAAGTTTTTGGATGTGTGGAAGTATGTTGAGGATATAAGGAAAACCTGCCTTGACTTCCCAGAGATATATAGGATTACATATCCTAAAATTGAGGCAATTCTCAAGATGCCCGAGAAAACGGTGAAGAAGGAGATTGCAATGGCAGATAGTGATTTATGGCTTGTGGAGAATTGGAGACTGGGCATCGCTCATAGAAAGTAAATCATATAGTAGGTGCTCCATGAGGTGGATTAGGATCTTGATTGGGTAAAGGAAATCAGAATGGCATGCAAGGAGTATCTCAAGCTAATGAATTTTTTTGACATGCCTATTGCTAAGATGGATCCGGAGAAGGTTAGGCCCTACTTCCATAGGAAGATGGAAGATGGAACCAAAAGTGAGATCACAATGGATTTCATGGGTTTTGTTGCTTGTTCCTTCACCTAGTCAGAGCAGATGGTGCAAAATGCAGTCAAGTAGGATGAAGATTGGAATACACTCACTCATCGGTCCAAGAAGCTGAATTTGTAGGTGCTTCAATCTGACATCTTGGAGTGGGGTAAGCTTCATCCGTTGATTAAAAAATTTGTGGAGTATGCCACACTGCAAAAAGAAGCTGGAAAGCCTATTATTGAGGATGAGTTTCTCACTATGTAGCTGCAGCCAAAGAAAAAACAACAATCTACTAAATGACAAAAGAGCTACAGTGCTGCCACAAAGGACAAAATAGGCTAGATGAAAAAGGATGTAATTTTAAATTGTAAAATATTTGGGGGTAGGTGAAACCCTAGTGTAAAGTGAATCTTGGCTATTCATTTTGCTTCTTGAAACTATAAATAAGGGTCTCCTCCTCTCATTTTAAAGAGAGTTGAGTTGTTATAAAGGTATGCTACAGAAATTTTAATAGAAGTTCATTGACTTTGGTGAATTCTTGGGTTTTTATTGCATGTTGCATGTTTCATCTCCCATAGTTACCTGATTTAGAAACATTTACTTTACTGTTTAAAATGTTTTAGTTTGCTTTGATAGAGTAGTTGATACTATTGAATGGTTGTGTAGCATTCTTCTATTTTGGTGCCTTTCTTGTCCTTACTTTTTGTTGTTTATGTAAAGTTAGTCTGGCATAATTTAAAAGTTTTTCCAAGATTCTATCTTTTGTTCATGCATGTTTATGGTGAATGAACGGTTGAATATTTTCAGTCCTTAGAAGCTTGCACAAGTTTCATGATACTATGAGTTAATCTAGTTAATTGAAATTATGTTTTAGGGAATTTGTCCACACTAAAATCCTCCATGATCACTGTTCATTACTCGTTTTAGATCCAAGAGCATCTTCCCTTCCCCACCCCTTTTTTCCTTTTTTAATAAATGACCTATGCTAAGGTTCACTGCACATTGTAAAGCCAAATCTCAAAATAAGATAGGATTTTAAGATCATTGTCCAAACCTGTAGTAGATTGCACACTACCTTCCCATCTCAGGAACTTCATCCTAAGATCCAACTTCCTTCTAGCCTAACTTCCGTAAGTCTACCCTATGATTACCAGAAAAATCACATCAAACACCAACTAAGGAATTCCATGCAAGTCATGACCTGACACCTGAGAGACCTTGGGGTAATTTTTAACAACTTGTTGTTGGAGATTTCCTTTCAAGAGAGGTGATGCACCTATGCATTACCTATGTTGAGAAAGTGCTAAAAACACCCATCAACAAAACTATTGCTAGAAGAAGGGCCTCTTTGGAGCTAAGCTAGATTGAATTGGATCATTCTACCTAGAAAGATTCTACATAATACTAAGTTCCATACCAAACAAAGGGGGGTTTCAAGAGCTACCACCCCCTACTCGAGCTAGAAAAGCTAAAAGAGGGGAAGCATCTGCCTCCAATACATCTAATCAGCCCATCTCACCTCCACCATCATTCTCTCCTTCCTTCCATTCACCTTTTCCTTCTACTTCATCCTTGGCAGCGCATCTCCCTTCTCACCCAGTTCAAATAGCCTTCCAGGCTGCTGCTTCCCATGACCTAGATGCTGCCCTCCAACCCCACTCACCCCCATTCTTGGGTGTTGTCTCACTAGTCACTACTCCTCCTCTGTGACCTCAGGTCAATCTAGCATAGCCAACTCCACTACCACCTCCCATGGCATGGTTAGGTAACAATCCATCTCCTTTGGCCTTCAACCATTGCCATGATATGCCAAAGAATCCAAAAGGATTTTACATAGAGTTCAACCCATGAGACCCGCAGAGGACAATAGAAGAACACATTAAGATTTTTTTGATAACTCTAAAAAATATGCAGATCATACATGAGGACATTTCTTGTCGGCTCTTTCCCTACTCCTTGGGGGAGGAGGCCTTTTACTGGTACATCCACTTGTCGACGAGATCAATTAACACATGGGACCTTCTAAAGGATGCTTTCTTGGAGAAATTCAGGATCCTAATCAGCCCTTCAAAATTGTACGAACAATTTATGTCTATCCAAACGGAGATCAACGAACCAATCAATTCCTTTAATGATTAGTTCCACCAGGCATATACTAGGTTACAAGCCCCATATGTGTTTAATGATTTCATTGCTTTGCTTGTTTACTATGCAGCATTGGATAACCTCACGATGACACTGGTGAAAAGTATGTGACCAACTCCTACCAGATTAGTGGATGCTTATGCAAAGGCCATCATAGCCAACACTAACCTAGGACAATTTTTATAGCCTACTACCCTCCTTGGGGAAGGTTGCTTATCCCACATAGATTCAAGGACTTACTCAAGCTCTACAGCATCAGGTGCCCCTCATGAATCCAGCGCCAAACTACCCATAGTGCCTAACCCAGGATAACATATGAACTAGGTGCCCCGAGTTCCTCATTATTTGCAGCCCCAGTAGAAGAAAGTTCACTCTTAGCTGCCCCAAGTGTTGACATACCTTCAAGCTTTTGAGTTCCCACCCACTCACCAAAATCAGCAAGCAGTGCAACCAATTTTCCTTTAGAATTCAGCCTTGTAGCCGAATAATGTAGAGAAGGACCAAATCAATGAGTTAACATAAATGATTAAGAAGATGTCTACCGAGATGACTCACTTAAGGAATCAAAAAAATTAGCTATAGGCCTCACGAAGAAGCATCCAGGACAACCTCAATCATGACAGCCATGACAGTCATGACAACCGTGACGCCGGTACATCTTCTAGACAAAATTATGAAAGAATCCAAAATTCAGGGTAGAACTTCAACATAAGATCTTCCCAGAGGTAGAATCAGACGTGGAACACCAGGCCAAACAATGGTAGCATTCCTACACCCTTGGACCAGCCTAGCAACAATGAAAAGACTACGAGTAGAGTATACCTAGTTGAGGCTAGCTTTTTGAGCTGGTGCCACATCCATAAAATAAGCTGACATTCCGAATTGGATTGTCCAAAATTCTAGACGGTTGTGAAGATTTTTCAAATAGAGGTTCAAAATGTTGTGGACAACTTAGGATGTAGGGACATCATTCCATCTGAACATACAATTCCTAAGTGTTGGTGGTCAACCATGCCCCTTTCCCAAAGGCTAAGAGAAATGTGCCAGAAAAGAAGGATGTCGCCCCAAGTGATGACAAGGCGAAAGAGGTAAGTACCAAAATTCCTTTCGCTCAACTTTTCCATTCAGTAGATAATGGTCCAGTAGATGAAGAAGAGCTAAGAGAGGATGAATTCCACATGTTTCACCAAAGTACTACCTAGTATGATTTAAGAAATAGGCAAGCCAACGACCAAGTAGGCAGTCCTTTTACCACCTCTACTCCACCTAATAACTTTAGTACCCCTCCTGACCCAAATTTCAGCAACAACCCAGGCTATCCCCATGTACCTACATGTTAATTTAACAAGAACATGCAACAAGGTCAAAACCAAAATCAACCCACTAGCTCCTCCTAGAGTACCACTTATGATGCTGAAATTGAGAAAATTGAAAAATATGTTGTAGAGGAATACAAGAAGGTCAAGTTAAGCATGTCCGCCTTCAAATTTCTCAAGGTCTGATTTGTTAGGAACACCCTTTTCAGAATGATCAATGGGAACCCTTCATCTAGGTCAACCCAGGAAGCACCCACTAAGAGAGTCTCCTTTGAGGACTCACAGAGTGAGCCAGTCATCCAACAGGTTCTCAATAAGAAAGTGGACCCACCTTGAAATCAGAAAACAAACAAGAAACCTACCAAGGAACTAGAATAGGCGCAAGCCCAAAATAAGGGCAATGATAAAGACAAGGGTTAGGTGGCCCAAGTGGACATCTCTAAAGGGCTATTTCGGGGAAAATTTGAAACCCCTCCCTTCTTGACCACCATTAGAGTATTTGGGAAGAATCTTCATACTTTTTCTCAATTTGAGAGCCTCCACAAATGTCATGCCCTTGAGCGTATGCAAGGCTTTGGGGATAGTTCCAACTCCTTGCTGGTACAACGTGACATAGCTTGGTAAAACTGAGATCAGTATAGTTGGTGAGATCAATAGAATACCCATGCAGATTTTTGTTGATCCAAGGATACAACAAAAAATTGACATCCAAGTTGTTGATATACGTGACACCTATGGTATTATCTTAGGAAGGGATTTCACCTAAGAATTGAATGGATATGTTGCCACAAACTATTCCCACTTGTGGCTACCATGGAAAAGGATGCCAAACCAGATCTGTATAGATTGGGAGCAATGCATGAAGTTCATGATTACAAAATATAACAACATGAATGAAGTGTTGTTTTTTGAAAAAAATTAGGGAATTACTTCCCCGTGTCATATTTAGATGAACAAGAATGCTATGAAGAAGATACAGTTGAGGAGGTCCTTCTTGTATTGTGCAGTCCACTTGTTAGCCTAGCCCACATTCCTCATAGCACATAAATTATAATTTAATTAGATGATGAGGATTCTTGTGAAGGTGGCAGCCTTGGATTGCTAGATGGCTTCCAAGACTTCATGGAAAAATGTGTGCAAGATCAGTTTAGTTTGGGGGCTAGAATGAATTTTCAAGCACTCTTGTTGCCTAGTTGGTGCATGGTACAAAATGCTGGCCATTCAAAATTTGAGTGTTGTTTGTGCCAAACAACAATTGAGCACATCAAGAGACAGGTCATGCCTAAGGAGGAGGCTCATTTGATACTACCAGATCAAGGCAACTTTGAATCTACACAACCTCCTAGGGTTGATGAGGAAAAGTCACCATCAAAAGTAAAAATGAGATCTGCTGATTCTAGGGTCAAGCACTCTTTGAAGTTATGGATGCTATGCTTTGACGGGTCCAAGTGCAAGCAAGGAGCTAGAGTCGGCTTTGAGTTGATCAACCCCATGGGAAAATAATATTTTTATGCTCATAAACTTCAACTTTATTGCACGAACAACATAGTAGAATAGGAGGCATTGGTCCTTGGCCTCCTAATGGCATTAAGGAAGAAGGTAAAGATGTTACAAGTCTTTGGTGACTCAGATCTAGTTGTGAAACAAGTAAGAAAGCTCTATACTTGCCATGAACAAAGACTAACTAATTATAGGCATAGGGTATGGGACCTACTAGAAATTCTATATGTGTTTAACATCTAATTGATCCCACACTCTCAGAATTACACTGCTAATGCCCTAGCCCAAGTGGCTAGTACCTTGCAGCCCTTGTTATTGTCTGGCCTCAAGAGATTTATTTTTGAGCTCACCTCCATTCCATCGATACAAGACAATGCAAAAATTTTTCAAGTGTTTAATGTTGATAAACACATCTTGGATTTCATCACCAGCTCCGATGTGTTTTCTACCCAAATAATTGATGAGGCTGAGCCTGAGAAGGCTGAGCTAGACATAGAAGGGATTATCAAACTCAAGACCAACACTATTCCAAGATGTATGGCCCAACTCAAGTGGATATTTGATCTAGATCAGATCAGAGATCAAAATCAATAGGAAAAGAAAGATTCCATCAGCAATCAGTGTGACACCCATAACCTCGAAACAACTGAGGATGCAAAGAGTATGTTCATTATCAAATTGTGCAAGCTGGAAGAAAAGAAGGGCATCCTTAATTCCCTACAAAAGTATCCCGATGTGGTTGCTTGGAGCTATGAGGATTTGAAAACATACAACACATCAATCATCATGCAAACTATTCCTCTTAGGTCAGATTTGTAATTGTTTCAACAACGACAACGCCTCATCAATGCGTTGTTGGAGCCAATCATTTACAAGGAAGTACGTAAGTTGTTGTCCACTAGGATTATATTTCTAGTTAGACACTCCATGTGGGTGGAAAATTTGGTCTCAGTCAAGAAAGGGAATGGTGAAAGTAGGTTGTGTATCGATTTCCACAATTTCAATATAGCTTCAGAAAAGGACAACTATCCCGTGCCTTCACAGGATGAGGTATTATAGATAGTTAATAGTTCCTAGATGGGTACTCTGAGTACAATTAGGTAATGATGTAGTATGAGGATAGGCATAAAATGACATTCACCTAAGTGGGGGACCTTTGCATATAGGAGAATACCTTTTGGATTGATCAATGCAGGCGCCACCTTTCAGCATGCTATGGAAATCACTTTGAAGGAAATTATTGATAATTGAATTATCATCTATATGGATGATCTTACAGTATTTTAAAATATTAGAGGAGATCATGTCTCTAATTTATGTAAGGTCTTCTAGAAATGTAGGGAATTTGGCATTTCATTGAATCCAAAGAAACACATATTTAGAGTTATCGAGGGCAAGTTGCTTGGGAATGTTATCTCAAAATGAGGAATATCCATAGATCCTAAGTGTATCCAGTCCCTCTTGAAGATCCAACTTCTAGATAGCAAGAAAGAATTGAAATATTTCTTTGGAAAGAAATTTTGTCAAGAAAATTTATCACAAGCTTTGCTGAAATTGTCAAGCCGCTCAATGCCATGTTGAAGCAAGATGCCAAGATCGAATGGACTCCAAAAGAAAACAAAGCCTTTGAAGAGATCAAGAAAGAAATTGTTGATAAACCTGTGTTGGTCAATCATGATTATCTGAAGTCATTCTATATTTACTCATTCACTTCAGATCACTCATGTGCTAGTATATTGACTTAGAAGGATGACAATGGAAACAAGCACCTAATTTCCTTCATGAGTTCTCCCTTAAAGGAAACTAAGCTGAGATATCACAACATAGAAAATCAGGCATATGCTCTTGTTAGAGGAGTCAAAAAATTTAGACAATACATCTTACACAACAAGGTATTTCCTGGAAGTGAAGACATTGTTGATGCAAAATGAACTAGGAGAAAGACGAGCAAAGTGGGTCACCTTGCTGCAAGAACATGATATGGAAATAGAACCAATGACATTGGTTAGATGACAAGAAATCATCCGAATGATAGTTGAAGCAATAGTTGAAACAAGACCTGAACTTATGGTTCAACAATATCAACTGGAGGATGTCTCCCCGAGGGAGTGGTACGATGAATTGTCTATTACCTCCTAAACCATAGGTGTCTATCCCACTTGCAAGGAGTTCAAAAAAAATTCCCTTAGACTGAATAGTAGTAGCTACATGTTGTAGGGATCCATATTGTACAAGAGGAACCACAAAGGTGTCTATCTAAGATGCCTTGGAAAAGAAGAAGCAGATTGGGTTTTGAGGGAGTTTCATGACAAATTTGACATTGGTCATGGTTCTGGTCCTTCCACCATGCATCAAATCTTGAAGACATGGTACTATTGTTCCACGGTGTTCAAGGATGCTCATAATCATGTATGCATGTGTCACATTTGGCAGACCACTACAACCAGAGAAAGGAATGCTTCTATCCCATTGTAACCAATCCTGGAGGTAAGGTTGTTCATGCAATGGGGTCTCGAATTCATTGGTCTAGTAAGCCCACCATCTTCTGTGGGTCACAGGTACATTCTAACTACATTTGATTATTGTACTAGATGGACAAAAGCTATTGCATGTAGGTAATTTACCACAGAGGTAGTTATTGATTTTCCTTGAAATTTTTATTATAAATCATTTTGGTTGCCCCTATGCTCTGGTCTATGATAATGGTCTTGCTTTCACTTCATTGAAATTTTCAGGTTGGGCCTTTGATTGCAATATTTCCCTTAAGTTCTCATCTAACTATTACCCCTAGGGTAATGGCCTTGCTGAATCCACCAGTAAGAACCTAACCACTGTCATCAAAAAGTTGCTTGATAGGAATCTCAAGGACTGGAACATCCAGATCCATTTTTCCCTTTGGGTAGATTGCACATGCCACAAAGCTACCTTAGGAGATTCCTCATTCCACCTCGTCTACGACCTTGAGCCTGTGTTCCTGATTCACCTCAAAATCTCAACCCTATAGTTCATTAATATCTTTTATGAAGGGGATTGAAGGGAGGCTCACTTAGCTGAGCTTCTCCACTTAGAAGAAGTCTATGACCATGCTATTGAAATTTTTTCCAAACAGCAGGGCATCATCAAAATATGGTTCGATCGCCGATCCAAAGTAAAGGCCTTTAGTATTGCTGATATGGTCCTATGTTGGCACAAGGCCCATGAGAAGAAATGGGGACATGATAAATTCAACAAGCTATGGCTTGGCCCCTTCCAAATTGTTGAAATCCTTGGGGATAATGTTTTTTGCCTCAATACCTTAACTGGTGAAGACGTCCCATTTTCGGTCAATAGGCAACACCTCAAGCATTATTTCCTCCCCTAAGCTATTGCAACTCATCTTTTATAAATATTTTTACAAAGGTTAGGATAGGTTTCCTTTTCTTTTTTGTTCTACTTTTCTTTTATTTTGCTTGTCTCCTAGCTTTTTATCCTTTGTTGAGGGTGTCTTTTATTCTTGGTGTGGTTGCAATGCTCGGTTCGACGAATGGTTCATTCTTCTGCCCGCCCTTGTTTGATCTCTAGATAAGCCTTCATTCTTGAATATCAATTTTGAATGCCTATGGGAGCTGGTTTTCTCCTTTGGATTTTGAACTAACCTAGGATTGCATCCTTGTTTGAATCTTTTTATGCTTATCATGGATCATACACAAAGCACACTTTAAATGTTTTCAAAGAATTGTGTGGTAATTTCTAAGAGGGTTGGACAAGTGAAAAATTTTAAGTCTGCTCAAGTGACCACTGTGATTTCCAAACCCATCGTGAGCTTCAATGCTTACATGGTTGAGCCAAAAGAAAGGAAATCAGTGCAACGAAACATCAGAAGAGAAAGGCAATGAAAATTCAAAATTATTCAGCTGTATGGGTGTATGAATATCTCTACCGAGGCTATGGATGCTCGGGTGGCAGTAGAGCTATGTTCACGGGGTCACAACGACAACTCCATTGGGGCTATAGACACCTGGCTAGCAATGGAGAAATTTCCAAGTTAATTTTGGGGTTAGACAGTTTATATAGCTTTCCCTTGCCTGATCAGTGGTCTCTTACACAACCTCTAAGGAAAGGAAATGAACTCATCACGCACACACTTCCATGATAACCCTATAATGCGATTCAATCTAGGATCTTGTCCTCAACATACTTCTTAGTTCGCTCTTGGAAACTAGCCTCCAGTCTACAAAACAAGAAATTATGGGTTTCAAATGAACATTTTTTGTTAGAACACCAGGGGCATTCTCCCTAGTGGAGTCACCATTTGTTGTGCCTATAGCACACATGCCCCGTTCGGAATGGGGACCCTCTCTCTTCTACCTATGTCAAGTCACTTTTTATTCACCTTGTTTTGTGTTCCCCCTATTCTGAGTTGTAAGTGATTGAGGAGCTCTTAAAGAATCACCTTGAGTCAGTCACGTTTTCTATGTCCTAAGTCCTAAGTCCTTGTGGGGTCCCTTTGGTTGATTTCCTTCAAAGGTTAAATCTGGCATCCTTGGACTAGTGTGGGTCCACCCCTATGGGCTACCATCTATGGGATTCTCTAATGCCTTCACCATTCTAGATGGTGGATGCCTGGCGTCCTCCCACCTCACGAGATCCGCACTCTAGTTGGCCCTTTTTCATCATCTGTCACTTCAAATGACAATCACCTAACTGCCATCCGCCCACCGGACTCTACCAGCCTAGACATTGTTCTGAAGTGACCATTCAACAACTCCATCAACCACCATATGAACATTAATTATGGGAATTTAATGCTAAAACTCCCAATAAATATCATGCCTGACCTATCATTTTCACCAAGTTCCTTTACAGTAAAACATTAGAGCTCAGCTGTTGTTGTCGTCATGCCTGTAGCTTACATCCACCGAGTCTAGCATCTTTCGAGGAGTTTCACCATTGTTCTATGTGGGATCGTCAGGTGAGTTCACCATTTCCCACACCATCTATGTTTCTTTTAAAAGGTGAAAATGATTAAGTTTTTTTTGGAAAAATGTTAAAACTAGGTAAAGAGGTGGCCTCCCTATAAAACCCATAAGTGAAAAACCTTAGAAAAGCTTGCAAATAGTGATTTGAAGCACTTCACAACTTGGTGGCTCCATTGCCATTCTTGTGCATGTCGGTCATGCCTCTCAGGCCTAGTTCACCCTCTTGGTCATTCCCCTTTCTCCCAAAAATGTAAACTTTTGAAGATCGGTGGTTGACCCCATCAGGCCCACCTTCGCGGATTGACCTCCCCTCTCGGAATTTCCAAGCTTTCAAATTTTCTAAAGTTAAAATATGCCATCCATCAACCTTCATGGATCTGCCTCCATGGACCTCCAGGTGCATTTTATTTTTTGAGAGCCGCCATTTCAAACGGCTATGTCGATGTGCCCTTCCAAACATCGGATCCCGCCTAGATGGTTTATAAAATGAAGGCCTTAGTTTCTTTCATAAGTTAAATGACATGTTCATCATACCCATCGGGTCCGACTATGCAAGTTTCCACCTGCTAAATTATCTTAAGTTTCACCACTTCAAAATGCCTTCTCAAACTCATCGCTCTACTTACCTTATCCTGCCCTTGCATCAGCAATTCAGAATCATTGCAAAATACACAAATGAAGAGAATGATCTACTGTCCCTCTCGAGCCTATCGTCGCGGACCTCCATCTGATTTCGGTCATTTCCTCCTTGCCATTTTGAACAATCTCTTGTTTTCGTCCCTCCGACCATCGAACCTCGCCCCCAAGAATGTCATCTAGGTTTTAACATGAACAAATTAAATAAGCCTCAAGTCAAGCGGGCAAGGTCTTGTAGACTTCCATCTATGTGAATCCATTTGGGTTGTGCCTTACAAACAACCTTCAGCCCTTGTCTCCCTAAACTACGGAACCCGATGTTTCATTTGCCATCAGACTATCTAAGCAACATCAAATGGAAGATAGCTAGCCATTACCCTCTGTGGACCCGACACCACAAGAATCTATTTGTGGGCTACTGTGTTGTCTTTACCATTCAAGACAACCAATCCTTCACATCCTCTAGCCCGCGTATTCCACCATCCTCCAATCTCATGGATCCTGCAATGTGGGACTCCGTCTATGGGATGTCATCCTACCAGTGTTGTTTTAATGACAGAGACACTAAAACGATTGCCATCCCAAGGAGTTCCACACCCCTGGGCCCGCCTTGCCCAATTTCCTCTGAATGAAAGATGAAGATGATTTTTAGAGGATTTATATGATCTTTAAGGTATGAATTACCCGATCTAACATTGTTTTGTAGAATTTTGGCTGACATCCCTTATAATTTATACTTGAATCATTTACTAAACCCTTGGTTGCAAGATATATGGAACCAACTACCGGATCCTCAGGGGTGGCCTTAGAGAAAGATAAAGGGAAGAAAATCGTAAAAGCTCCTCACAAAAAGGAGGATAAAGACCAAATGAAGTACAAGTTCCAGGGGGTGACCCTTAACTCTAATGTCCTCACAAAATGGAAATATATCTCAGATACTAATCTGGGACACATAGTTATAGATAACTTCAAACAAAGGGCCAGGCTCAATCCCAAGATGTAAAACACCAGGAAAATCAAAAGTAGTGGATTAGCCAAGGCCGAAGGATTCCTGCTAGCCCTCATTGCTCCTGAACTTGTAATGGCCTACAAAGAGGCATACCAGGAAGACACTAGAACAATAGTGGACAAGGATGGAAACCTATTAGCTAACTTGTCTGCCAAGTCAATAGGGAAAGCCTTCTCCATCCCTACCTTCAGCGAAATGGAGCAAAATTCCATGGAATATGGCAAGAAGATGTGGGATGAAGATCCCCTTAGGTGTAAGAAATTGATTAATCAACATTAGATGAAGGACAAGAGGGACAGTGCTAATAAGGTTCCTTAGGAACTCTTCCAAAGTGACTTTTTCGAGGATTACCATGAATTGGTAGCTCTTCTAAGTAGGGTTATGGGCCTTCCAACCATGGATTTCTTTTAGGAATGGATGTTTAATTTTATTGAAGAAATCATCTGAGGGGATACATATTTCTATTGGGCAGGAATGATCAGTGACTGCTTGCATGAGCAGTTTGTGGCCATGAAGAGAACATCAAAGTTCTACATGACATCATACCTTGTATAATTTTTTGCCAACCATGCCCAATATAGGGGTCTATTTGTAGCACCAAATCTACATCCACAAACGGTAATAAAAGTGTATGATAGGTATCCTCAACTTTAGTAGAAAATTTCAAGAGGGATTACTACAGGGTTAAATATGCCTTCATGAGCCACATCATCAGATTACTTGGGGGTGATATTGAAAGGAGAATTTCACATAGTGCGAGTGTCTTCATCTATCGATTCATATTCATGTTTATACAATTTTAAAAATTCACCTACATCTGAGCTCAAGGATTCTCGGATAAACCGTACAAGCTACCCTTGTATCCAAACAACCGGACAATATTACTTGAAGTCTCTTGGTAGCTATAGTGATGACACACCCTTATGAGCGACAAGCATAGGGAAGGAGTCCCCTATCCCCTCTCTTTCAGAAAAGGATAGTATGAGCTCCATACATCTTAATGTGTAGAAAACTCTGACAAGGAGCTGAGTGAATACAATTTGAAGTTTTATACTACCCGACAACAGATGGATCCATATGGTAAGCTAAGGAAAACCATGGGAGTAGAGTACACCCACCTAGTTAATGTCGAGGACTTTTGGGAAAATTGCAAGGATGACAAGGAGGTGCGTAGGCGACAATACATGCGCATGACGACATATGTCATCAAAATGGTTAAAGTTGTTTCTTGTGTCAGAGCAAGTGGTTGAAGAAGAGAGCACATTGATGGACCGGAGTTATAATGTGATCGCAAAATTTCCATTACCAGCAATATATTGGAATGAAGAGGAGTTTGATGACCTCGATATTACCACAAACCCTATTGAAGCAATAACTAAACAATGGATTGATGGGAAAATTGCTCAATTGAAGTGGCAAGGAGTAGAGCTAACATTTGTAGAACCCGAGCATCCACACAAGGGAAAAGCTGACTGTGTTGCTACTTATGACACATCGATAGGAGAGACTTTGAAATTTCCCCCCCCCTCACAAGATCAAAGAAGAGAAAGGAGGTAGTTGAAGATCAACCTAAATCCAAGGGGTCTCTCAGAAAGACTACAAAAACTAAGAATTTGAAGAAGTCAAAGAAGTCAGGTAGTTTCATGGGGATGCCCACTATACAAGAGGACCCTCTCCATTAGGGAGAAGAACAACTGAAGTCCCCACCTATTGTATCAACTACCCCAACCATAGCTGTTACCACTATTGTTACCACCACACCTATCCCACAAGCAACACTTGCCACCTCTCCACCCGCAGTGGATATTTCCATCCACCTTGCCTCCATTTCTCCAATTCCACATGTTATAACTATGGAATCCTCTTTGGAAACTACCTCTCCACTTTCCTCCTCATCTATACCTCCATCATTATCTCTTCTAGCTGCCATTGCAACAACCCTAATTCCCACTCTCGTCCTTCTAGAAGATTTTACCAAATATGTGCAAAATATGCCATCAGAGCTTTCTGGAATGTTTGTGAACCCCGTAGTGAAGAATGCCCTTGCCCATGCCATAAAAAATCTCCCAATCCCTCCTCCTCCTACTGAGTTGCCTTCAATGGAGGATACAATGCAAATTTTTGAAGAATTGGATAGGAAGCAGAGGGAAGCAGCCAAGAATTTTGAGGAAGAAGTAGATGATTATCATGAGCATCCCATATTTGAGAATCTAGCAATTGATGAGGTCGCCTATGAATCCTCTAAGGAATATGATGGGAGTCAAATGTAAATATTATTGAGGATACCTTTGATCCTAACCTAGAAGAGGAGTTGGCTCGACAGCACAAAGATGTTGAAGAGAAAGAGGGTGAAAAACTACCTACCATTGAAGAGAAGGGTGTCGACACAAAAATGAAGGACACTAAGTATCCAATAGGGGAGCGTGATCAAAGCCCCAAACCCGATGAAGATATGTCTCTTCTTGATGAATAGGAAAGAGAGGAGAAGGAGAAAGGTAATCCTAAAGAAGAGGCTGAAATAAGAGAAGATCCAAGGTTAGAACATCATGAGGAGCATGGAAGTGAGGAAGAAAAAGAAGAAGCTATTCCCAAGAAGCGTGTGGCTACTAGATCCCCAAAGAAAGTGACAGTACTCACCTAGGATTCAGACAAAGAGGAAGGGGAGAAGTAGGAATAAGAAGCCTTAGGTGAGAAGACATCACAAATCCAACACACCCATGAAGAAGAGGGTGATCATGAATCACCAAAAATGGAAACTCAGATACCTGAGTGGCTTGGGAAGCCAGTAGAAAAGAAAACCCCAACTCTAATGGATCTGAAGGAAAGGCTAGAGGCCATCCTGGCTTGAGCTCATATCAATATAAAGAAAAATAAGAAGACAAAGGTGAGATCTCTGTTGACTATGGACACCTCAAGATCAAGAACCATACAAATTTCCACCCCGGTAGTGGGTGAGAGAGGGGTTAGTTATAATATCTCCACCATTGACCTAGGGACAACCATGAGAGAGAAAAAGATCAATCATCTCCAGGGATCCATCACCATCATTGTGCACCAGATGAATAAGGACAAGACCTCCAAGGAGGAGGTCAAGGCACAAGTGGTGGATCTAACGACATACATTCAATAATGGTCCTTGGCTAATGAACTCGCTACAATGTCAATAGATACCCCACTGCTGCTATCAGAGGAACATATCAACAAGCTAGAGAAAAGAAATAACTGGACTAGGGCCACTGCAGATTGGTTTAGACAAGTCCTCTATAACGAGAACATGGGTATTGGATGGTCTATTAGAATAGAAAACAAGTTTCTTGATGTGCAAAAGTATCTTGAGGGTATAAGGAAAACCTCCCTTGACTCTCTAGAGATATATAGGATTACATATCCTAAAATTGAGGCAATCTTCAAGATGCTTGAGAAAATGATGAAGAAGGAACTTGCAATGACAGAGAGTGATTTCTGGCTTGTGGATAATTGGAGACTGGGCCTCACTCATTGAAAGTAAATCCTAAAGCAGGTGCTCCATGAGGTGGATCAAGATCTTGATTGGGTAAAGGAAATTAGAATGGCATGCGAGGAGTACCTCAAGCTAATGACAAATTTGACATGCCTACTACTGAGATGGATCCAGAGAAGGCCAGGCCCTACTTCCATAGGAAGATGGAAAATGGAACCATGGGTGAGCTCACAATGGATTTCATGGGATTTTTTGCTTGTGCCTTCACCCAGTCAAAGCAGATGGTGTAGAATGTGGTCAAGTACGATGAAGATTGGAATATGCCCACTCATCGGTCTAAGAAGCTGAATTTTTAGGTGCTTTAGTCCAACATCTTGGAGTGGGGTAAGCTTCATCCATTGATCAAAAAATTTGTGGAGTATGCCACGCTGCAAAAGGAAGTTGGAAAGCCTATTATTGAGGATGAGTTTCTCACTATGTAGCTACAACCGAAAAAAAACAACAATTTGCTAAATGACAAAAGAGCTACAGTGCTACCATAAAGGACAAAATAGGCTAGATGACGAAGGATGTAATTTTAAATTGTTCAATATTTGGGGGTAGGTGAAACCCTAGTGTAAAGTGAATCTTGGCCATTCATTTTTTCGTCTTGAAAAATATAAATAGGGGTCTCCTCCTCTCATTTTAAAGAGAGTTGAGTTGTTGTAAAGACATGCTACATAAATTTTAATAGAATTTTATTGACTTTGGTGAATTCTTTGGTTTCTATTGCATGTTACATGGTTCATCTCCCATAGTTAGCTGATTTAGAAAGATTTAATTTGTTGTTTAGAATGTTTTAGTTTTCTTTGATAGAGTAGTTGATGTTGTTCAATGGTTGTGTAGCATTATGTTGTGTTGATGCCTTTCTTGTCCATAATTTTTGCTATTTATTGATGGTAGATAATTGTGTAAAGTTAGTCTAGGTATAAATTAAAAGCTGCTCCAAACTTCTATCTTTTGTTCATGCATGTTTATGGTGAATGAATGGTTGAATATTTGAAGTCCTTAGAAGATTGCACAAGTTTCATGATACTGTGAGTTAATATGGTTAAGTGAAATTTTGTTTTAAGTAATCTATCCGTAGTAGAATCCTCCATGATCACTGTTCATTGCTAGTTTCAGATCAAGGAACCTCTTCCCTTCCCTGCCCCTTTTTTCCTTTCTTTAATAAATTACCTATGCTAAGGTTCATTGCACATTGTAAAGCCAAATCTCAAAATAAGATAGGAGTTTAAGATCACTGTCCGAACCTGTAGAAAATTGCACCCTACCTTCCCATCTCAAGAACTTTGTCCTAAGATCCAACTTCCTTTCAGCCTAACTTCCGCAAGTATTCCTTGTGATTACCAGCAAAATCACATCAAACATCAACTGAGGAATTCCATGCATGTCATGACCTAACACCCGAGAGACCTTCGAGTAATTTTCAGCAACTTGTTGTTGGAGATTTCCTTTCAAGAGAGGTGATGCACCTACAAATTACATGTGTTGATAAAGTGCTAAAAACACCCATCAACATAGGTTAGATGTTGCTAATAAGTTCTTGAAGCACAATTATTTCAATTATTTTTCTTTCCCTAAGTGTTGTTGCACATTTTTTCAAGCCACCAAGGCCTTTTAGTGTTCTTTTAGTTTGGTTTGGTTTTGCTATTTGTTTCTGTTTGGAGTCTTTCCATGTTCAATTTCATGCTTTTCTAAGTTTGAGAGGGGAAAATTTGACTACACACCCAATGATTTTTTTTAAGCAAACTAGTCTAATGCTTAGCAGGAAAGCATTCAGCAAAAATCGCTAGAAAGATTTCCAATTTTTACCTGCAACTCAAATTGGCAGAGCTGAAACAAATTATGTTCATTTCAAGGTGAAAATATTTAAATTTATTTCTCGTTTTCTTAACCATTGCATATATTGAAGTTTAAGAGAAAGAGTTTAGTTTTATCCTACAATGTGTTTTCAACAAAGAAAGTATCCAATTTCCCATTCAGTGTTTTATGACATAAATGGGATTACATGAGATATAAGGATATTCATTTCATTCAATTCTATAATGATTTATTCATTTCACAATATTGCATACATTTTGTAAAGGAGATATACAAAATTGCACAAGATTGCAAAAAATGATGTTTTTCATATTCATTGAAAATAAAAGAGAGATAAATTGTCCCACATAAGCTGTGGGACTAGTTGAACCAAAACACCATAAGGAATGAGAAATACAATTAAAGATGAAGAAAGGAAAATAATCATATAATTAAAAACATATCCATCATTTCCTATTAGTGTTCAGTGTTGGTCTTTGTTGTAGTTGCTCCATCCTTGCTCCCGATCTTGAGTGGACCTGTAGAATGAAGAGAAGAGTTGTTAAAGCTTTGAATATGAATCTTGTTGGGAAATTGTTGCCTCAACATTCCGGTTTCCCTTAAGGACTTGGTCGCTTTCTATGTTGTTCCTTGGTTCTGTCGGAGGCAGAACCAGGATTGAACCTGACATTGAACTTTTGCTAAGTTTTGGGTTCTATTCTCATTCCTGTTCTAGCTCTGCTTCCTGCTTTTGGTTCTCACTTTCCTTTTTTCTAGCAGAGGTGGATCCGGGTTGGACCTTAGCTCTGAACTTTTGATAAATTCCTATTTTTGTTCCTACTCCGGCTCCAGCTCCGGTCTTCATTTTCTTAGCTAGTTCCCTATTCCCGTTTTGGCTCCAGCTTCAGCTCCGGTCTCTGCATTTGCCTTGGTGGTTACTACCATACCATAGGCGGTGGGTCCACTCACTGTGGTAGCATGATAGGACCGCTTGTGGTTGGGTCTAGCAGTTACCACCATACCGAGGCCAGTCAAGTGACTGACTGTGGTGGCCATGGTAAGATTGCCAATGGCCTGGCTGGCGGTTACTGCCATACCGTGGCTAGTCAAGTGACTGACCATGGTGGCCATGGTAAGACCGCCTACGGTTAGCCAAGATGGCTTACCACCATACCGCGAGGATGGTTGGTATGGGTTGTGGTAGCACGATAGGAGCTTGGATGAGCTAGGGGAAAAGTTTGACCGAGTTGGACTCGGTGGCAATGCGGTAGGTGAATGACTGGTTGGCACATGGCAGGTTGTCTGCTTCTGGTTGGCCAAAGATAATGGTGGGCTAGAGCTCAAAGGAGCTCAGATGGCTTACTGCCATACCATGAGGCATGTCGATCTAGGAAGCGGTAGTGCGGTAGATGGCGGGGTGAGCTCGGGCGAGCTCACCACCATATCATGATGGGGTTCTTTGAGCTCGGTGGTAGCGCAGTGGAAGAAGAATGTGCTTGAGACTCAGTTGAATGAGTTCGACTGATTTGACCGATACTTAGTAGCGATAGGCAAATGAAATGGGGACATCTAAAAATTTCTTTGATATCCCATTGGCTAGAGAGTTATTTCCTGATTGTGATAGAGCTATATTATTGATGGAAGGTTGACGGATGCATCTAGGCTGAGTTAATAATTATGTGGCTCGATGCAACTATATAAGCAATGCACATTATCAAGGAATGGTCAGTTCTTGTAGGTGGATAATTTATTATCCTATTGACCATTGCACGTTGGGATGAGCTAGATAGGTATTCACATGGTGTAAGATTATAAATAATCTTGTGTGCGGTTTGAGTCAAAAGATGAGCCATATCAGAGAGAGGCTAAGAGTTTTTGAGTTGTTCAATAGTGAACACTTTGACTCTTAGATATGATAAGATGTGAACTTGTGTGGCCAAGAGGCTGGGTTGGCCATGAGGCTAGTTGTGACAGTCTTTGAGAGGAGGTGAAGGGAATCTACATAGTATGTCCTCAGGACATTGTAACTATGTGAAGATTATATTCTGTGTTGCTTGTATGTTTCTCCAGATGAACAAGATGTAATATCCTGAAGAGCATAGCTCTGGTTTTGTATTGTAACCATTTTAGTTACTAAATAATACAAGTGAGTTGAATGTTTTGGAGGTGGGTTTTTTTACCTGAAAAGGTTTTCCCCATGTATATCTACGTGTTCATAGTTTTGTCTTTCATGGTTATCTGTTTGTGTTGAATCTATTATTTGTTTGCATCCACTTCTCTCAGAAGATCAATGGGGGATCACCTGTGCCTGTTTTCGCTTTATGGCATAGTTGTTTGTGTCTTTGATCTGATTTTGAATTGAAATCACTAAGGAACTGCTATCTTAGATGCATATATTGATGACAGACCAAATCCATATCCCTAGCAAGTGGTATTAGAGCTAGTAACTTGTTGGTTGTGATACCAGCAAGTGGTATCAGAGCATTTCTTTGCTGAAGTTTTTGGTTTTCTCTTGTGAAGTTTGCTTATCCTAGTAATTTTGAGGAAGTCTAGAGAAACCGGTAGGTGATTGATCCTTCGATGAGTGGAAGTGTGTGCTTCATTGATTGAACACATAGTTTTGAAAGATGTTGGAGATTACTAGAGTTGGTCATGTTGTAGGAACATGGTCTGAGGCTCCTGGCTCATAACAAAGTTCCTGATGCAAAGGGCGTGAGATGTGCTTTTGGTTGTGTTACAGCGAAGCATGGTTTCATATTGGGTGTCTGTGTGAGAGGCTTCCTAGTGGTATGGAGTTGCTTGTGTTGTTGTTCATCCATGGAGCATTTAGCTTGTGCTGGGTGTTTTGACTTAGCACTGAAGGCGGTTTCTCTAGTGCTCTTATTGTATGGAGGCTATGAAGTGACCTTGGTGGTCTGTAACTTCTAGATAGTCTGGCTTTCTCATTTTCTTGTGCATAACTATGGCATTGGAACTAGTTTGAAATGGACTTGTTGTTCCTATGTGCCTATTTCTTGCACTTGCATGGTTCAAATTCATGTTGTTGGCTCTGGAGGTTTTGTGTAGATTTTCCTAAAAAGTCTATGACGCATGTTCATGTTTCTTTTCATTGTTCTGGTTAACTGTGATGGTTGTGTGTAGACTCCTGAGTCATCCAAATGAGCAGTGAATATGGAGATGCATGGGTGTTTTATAAATACTCTGGTTTTGTGGGTTTTACATGGTCAAGGAAAACTTGTGTTGTGTGGAGCTGTTGTCTGCTATTTCCAGATCCTGGTTTGGGGTGTGACTGGATGAGATAGCTGCAGTTCGACTGGTCTTGAGGAGGGTTTCTTCTTTGCATAAGATTGTTGGTATGTGTTTTATTTCAGCATTCTTGTGGTGTTGCTTGTTGGTCACCTAGACTATGTTGCTTGAGTTGTGGACGTTTCTGGAAAATTGGATCTATTGCTGATCTGGTGTTTGGGTCATGCTTGTCTACTTTGGTTGTTCTCTTTGATCATCTCATTTTTGCAGTTTCCAGTGCAATAATAGATTTTTAGGTTTCTCTTGGTTGCATCCACGAGTTGTGAAATTTTTGGGATATCCTTACCTACATGTTTGCTATGAGACAACTCAGAAGTGGACTATCAATATCCATGACATTGTGACTATGTGGTGAAGATCTGTTAGCTAACCTTGTTTGTGGTCACTTGTGCATTGACGTGGTTGTTTTGAGATGAGAGGAGGAATGGCATTTGATTACCTGAATAGTTAGTAATGGGGACCTGAAGCATGTGAATCACAATGTCATGGAGAGATGGATACACTGGCCAATGTAAGCTTTTGATAGTGATGGTGTGGTTGGTCATGGTGCTTGGAAAGCTCAGTGTTAGAGTTCAGTGGGGGCTTTTCCAGTGACTATAGATTCATCATTTGGTGGTGAATGATCTTCTTTGGTGTTGTAGATGCTTCTTGAGGACTCTTAGATCTTGTTGCTGCAGAAGAGCTCTTTCACATTTGCATGGTCACTATTTGAAGATTTACAACATCTTGGAGCCATGGAGGACTCTGGTAGTCTTTGGTTGAGATGCTGGTGGTGCTTGACAGGTGATGTTGGTTTAGAGTTTGTTTGCTTTGTGTCATGGTATACTCTTAATTGTGCATTAGAGTTTTGGCATGTTGCTTTGCTCTTGAGACCATGGATAGTTCACTTGAAGCATGGTATCTCCTAAGGGGATGTGTAGATCATGGTGTCATGATAAGCTTTTTGAAGCTTTGACTATGGTTTGGGGTTTCTCTATGTTTTGAGTGCATTGGTCATATGATGGTGAACTTCATGGTTGTTGCAGTATTGTAGATTAGAGTCAACATGAGATGATAGGTTGTTGATACTCATGGATGCATGGAGAATAAGGTGAGGTTGAAATTCTTATGAGAATGTTGTTGTTATAGCTGAAAGTCTGAGTAGCCTGCACCTTGGTTGAATGTGAACTCAACAAAGACCTTGAAGGAGAATGCTCTTGAGTAAGTCATGGTGACTTGTATATCTTGGAGGATCATTTTTTCTTTTCTTCTTGGTCTACTCGATAGTGGTGTTTATTTGAAAGTTATTTTCCCATTATAGCTTTTAGATATGTGTGTTATGCTTTATCTTTCATGGATATGAATCTTGAGTTGTTTCAAAACTCTGGAGGATTCATAATGGAAGGTGGATAGCATAGTGTATATCCTTGTTCTTTTGAGGACTGATAAGAGATGGTTATATGGGTGAGTTTGATCTTCTTTAAGGAGCTTACATCCATGGTTTTGTTGGATGTTGTTAAGGTTTTTCCCTTGGGATGTGAAGAAGATCATTCTTGTTACACCTAGCCTTTAGAAGTGTTTGTAGAAGGACATGTTTTGATTTTCTATTTCTCTCTAATCTGGTCTTGTTCTTCCTAAATGTTCTTGACTTTAGATGTGGGATGTCTATGTGGAGCCATGTTGGTCACTTGTTTGTGATCATGTGTTGTCACTTGGGTGATGACATGAAGGTTCTTGTGTTTCCTTCTTCAGTCTGATATGGATCTTGGAAGAACTGTGGAAGACAGTTGAGAGAAAACTTTCTTGCAGCAGGTGGTTGTAGGTGGTGCAGATCAATGTGGATGTTCCTTGTAACTACATGGTTACATTTCTTTATGCAGGGGTTGGTGGACTTGGTATGCTTGGATCATTTCTGATGGTGCCTTGTTTAAACTCATCTAGACAATACGCTTCTAGTGGGAGTACCTGGACATCTTTGGTCTTTTGAGTGGTTGACACAGGGTGCTTGGTTGCTGCTGAGATGGGTGGTTTTATGATGGCATGAGTCTGTTGCTAGTTTTTCATACCTTTGAGGTATGGGTGATTGAATTTTTTAGCACGAGTTGTGGGTGCTAGTTTTGAATTGCGTGGTTTGATCAATTGGATGGAGGGCAGTCAGTTTTATGGTTGTTGTTCTAGCTGGTTGGTTTCTTGTTCTAGAGAATGGTTTTGGTGTTCGCATTGTGTTTTTTTACTATTGTTTTGGTGCCTTTTCTGCCTAGAGGATCAGATATTTGTGTTCCAAATACTAGTGCATATACGCCTTGTCTTGCTCCTTTTCTTGTGTTGGATGTTTGGAGATGTAGCCTGAGATAGTGGAATTTTTTGATGTCATTGCAGGGTCTTGGTTGGAGCATGGGTGCATGGTTTTTGTCCTTGTTCAGATGATGGGAGGAAGCCTGAATGTATTTGTCAAGTGGGAGATTGTTGGGAAATTGTTGCCTCAACATTCTGGTTTCCCTTGAAGACTTGGTCACTTTCTATGTTGTTCCTTGGTTCTGTCGGAGGTGGAACTGGGATGGAACCTAGCATTGAACTTTTGCTAAGTTATGGGTTCAGTTCCCATTCCTGTTCAGGCTCTACTTTCCTTTATTCTAGTGGAGGTGGAACCAGGTTGGAACTTGGCTCTAAACTTTCAAAAAATTCTTGTTTTTGTTCTCGCTCCGGCTCTGACTCCAATTTTTGATTTCTTGGTTGGTTCCCTATTCTCATTCTGGCTCCGGCTCCGGCTTCGATCTTTGTGTTTGCCTTTTCGTTTACCGCCATACCATAGGTAGTGGTCCACTCACCGCAATAGCATGGTGAGACTGCCTGTGGTTGGGTCTAGCAATTACTGCCATACCACAGCCAATCAAGTGACTGACTGCGGTGGCCACAGTAAGACTACCAGCGGCCTAGCTGGCAGTTACTGCCATACTATGGCCAATCAAGTGACTGACCGTGGTAGTCATGGTAAGATCGCCTATGGTCAGCCAAGATGGCTTACTGCCATACCATGAGGCATGTTGGTCTAGGCTGTGGTAGCACGGTAGGAGCTCGGATGAGCTCGGGGTAGAGTTTGACCGAGTTGGACTCAGTGGTAGTGCGACAGGTGAATGACAGGTTAGCACATGGTGGGTTGTTTGCTTCTGGTTGGCTAAAGACAATGGTGGGCTAGAGCTCGAAGGATCTCAGATGGCTTACTGCCATACCACAAGGCGTGTCGGTCTGGGCAGCAGTAGTGCGGTAGATGGCGGGGTGAGCTCGAGAAAGCTCACTACCATACCGCAATGGGGTTGTTTGAGCTTGACAGTAGCACAGTGGAAGCAAAATTTGCTCGGGACTCAATTGACCAAGTTGGACCGATTTGACCAATAGTCAGCATCGATAGGAAAATGAAATGGTGACACGTGGAAAGTTCTTTGAGATCCTATTGGCCAGAGAGTTATTTCCTGATTGCAATAGAGTTGTATTATTGATGGAAGGTTGACAGACGCGTCTGGGCCAAGTTAATGATTGTGTTGCTCGATGCAGTTGTATAAGAGATGCACGTTATCAGGTAATGGTTGGTGCTTGTAGGTGGATAATTTACTATCTTGTTGACCATTGCAGGCATGGATGGGCTGAACATGTATGCACACGGTGTAAGATTATAAATAATCTTGTGTGTAGTTTGAGTTAGAAGATGAGCCATATCAGAGAGGCTAAGAGTGTTCGGGTTGTTCAACAGTGAACACTTTGACTCTTGGATCTAATAAAATGTGAACCTGTGAGGCCAAGAGGTTGGGCTGGTTGTGATAGTCTTTGAGAGGAGCTAAAGGGAATCTACACAATATGTCCTCAGAACATTATAAATATGTGAAGATTCTATTATGTGTTGCCTGTATCTTTCTCCAGATGAACAAGATGTAATATCCTAAAGAGCATAGCTCTGGTTTTGTATTGTAACCATTTTAGTTAATGAATAATACAAGTGAGCTGAATGTTTTGGAGGTGGGGATTTTTACCTGAAAAGGTTTTCCCCACGTATATCTATGTGTTCATAGTTTTGTCTTTCATCGTTATCTATTTGTATTGAATATTTTATTTGTTTTCATCCACTTCTCTCAGAGGATTAATGGGGGATCAACTATGCCTGTTTCCCTATATGGAATAGTTGTTTGTGTCTTTGATGTGATTTTGAATTGAAATCACTAAGGCACTATTGTCTTAGATGCATATCTTGATGACAGACTGAATCTGCATCCGCAACAAATCTAACTATGTGCTCTATCAAATAGAAATATAGTGCATTGGCTATAATGTATTTAATTAATTGAATAAACATCAGAAGTGTGCCAGATATCTTGAAAAATAAAATATCACAGGAGCATTGAGCTTCACTACTCTTTTTATCTAACATGTTTTTTCACTATGTAGGTATAGGAGAAATCATGTTGTTGATCCATTTCTAAATATATTATAGCATGTGGTGAAAAAATGAGCTCAACATTGTACCCCTTAATTTCAAGAGGGGTTTGAGAAAGGAAACACATTCATAATGCTCAAATCAAACATTTCAGCTAAAGGAGTAACTCATAAAGTTTCCATAAGAACCGCAAGCATTGATCATCCATAGAAACCAAGTCAAAAGTGAATAAGGAAGCCCTTTGAATTGAAAAATGCAAATGAGCAATGGGCTTATCTAGAAATCCTAAGTAAAATGCAGTAGAAACTGAATGATAATTCATCATTTGCATCATGGTTTTACATCATACAATTGTTGTCATAACATTATCTGTACTATTTTCATCATGTGTAATGTATATAGTAAGAGAGTCTAGGAAATCAAAGTTATTTTGACTGATGGAGCAACAAGGAGTGCATTATCATGGATGTGATGGTGAACATGCATACATAATAGTGCTCACATTTGTGGAACAGTAAAGAATATGTTGTTGTTAATGCTATTTGTAACATACCAACATAAAGTTTTCATCATATATTTATGCATCAAGGTTCCTACATGCAGTGTTTGCACATAAGAGACAAGAAGGATGCATTGATCATAAAAATGGTAAGGTGGAGTAATTATCAGACATTCATTGCAAAGGTTCTTGATGGTGGAACAACAACTTTGTTCTCTTCAAGGTTAGATGGAATGAGGTGCATTTGGAATGCATAGATGCAAGAAATGAACAAACAACAATCAAGTGGAAGTGATAAAGGCATAACATAGAAGGAAAAGGGGAATCATCATGGGAATCTATATAGTGCAAGGGTGGTATCATTTTGGAGCAAGTAAAGGACACTCAAAAGTGCTTCAGAATACAAATCCAAACTGAATTAAAATGCTATTCATTTATGTGGAGAGATAAACAATTTTATCATCTACCTACAACATTCTGAAGCAACAGTATACATTTTTCAAAATGGTAAACAAAACATTATAATTGAGAAAAAAAAATTGTAAAGGGGTTTTGGGCCTTGTTCCAAGATTTAATCAAAGGGTTTTGTCTTAATTCCATGAAGAGAAATAAAAAACAACTAAGATTTCAAGCTACCTTTCTGAAGGTTTAAGAAGCAATATAAGTACGAAGAGCAAGAAATTTATGTGCAAGAAAACACCCAGTAATACAAGAATGGCCACAGCCATGAAGAAGCACAAAACCCAGTATGAATGAGGTCACAGCCTGAAAGTTTATCTTGTTTTTGAAGAAGGTCAGAATCATCAAGGGTTTGACCCATTTTTTGGAAAATGCAGATAGAAGAAACACAAGCACAAAATACCCATGGAATATACAACTTTGATTGGGTCTTATTTTGTTTTGTTTACATGCAATAACCTTTCTCAAAACACAAAAAATAACAAGAATAAACACAGAGTCCACAACATAAGGGTTCTATGTTTGCTTCTAAAAGAAACTAAAAGTCACCAAAGGTTCCAAACCCATTTTTCTACAAAAATTTGGAGCCACAAAATACAGAGTTATTCGTGACCATGGAGGTACCAAGAGGCTTTAGATAACAAAGTGAAAAGACCTAGCATGCAAAAAATAGGCCACCACATACTTTCATTATCTTTCTCAAACCAAGCATCTTATACATAAGAATAGATAAAAATGAAAAAGTTTGAAAGGTAGGGAAACTCACCTCAGTCACTTTCCATAGAAAAATATATTGTAATGCCCAGAAGCGAGCTTCACAAACAACTATTGGTGGCCTCAAACAAGAAGAAGGCTTGAAAAAAAGGCATTGAAAAAAGTAGAGGTGGCCGTAGCTGGGAGGGCCCAAATTTCTTTTGAAATTAAGGAGATGCGAAGAATTATTGCATATTCAACAGGAGGAAGCACTTACCATCGAACTCTTGAAGAGATTTGATATCAAATAGTGGAGAATCAACATGAAAAGTGAAGATTTGAGCTTGGACCCTAGTTTTCCATGGCGGCTGAGTGCAGATCTTTTTTCCAAAAGTGAAGGATACAAATGAATGGAAAAAAACTAAGGAGGGCTTAGTTTTTTCTTAGGGTTTGCAAGGTCACCTAACTTTCCTTGTGATTTTTATCATATTAAATTAAAATCAAAATGCCTCAAGTAATTCCCTTTTACCTAGGTTGAGCCATGCCTTAGTTTTTCTTTTTGAATTTTTAAAGAAAATCAAATAATCATATACCTTACTTTTATGATTTTAGGAGAAAATCATATGTACCTTGGCCCCTTCATACTAGGTTGAGCCTTTCATATGGATTAGTAATTTTTTATGATTTTATCATATATGCCTTGGTCACATTTTATGATTTTTATAGAAAATCAATTTGCCTTCAACATCTTAGCCTTCTGATTTTTTTTTTGAAACAATAAATGTCTAGCATTATGTACCTAACAATTTTTTATTAAAAAAATTCAAATAATTTCCTTATATTTTTGTAAATATTAGAATTTGAAGTCAAGTGTAATTCGAGCACTTTATTTTTGTAATTTCTAACCATAAATGATGTAAACCATCATTAAGGAAATATTGTTATAAATTTCGTTAATGTTTGTTATTTAAAAATGTAGTTACTGGGGATAGAATCTTTCTATTTCTGAGTTTGAGTTCTTGGGCGAAATTGGAAAGGAGTGGGAAAATTGAATCTTCTATTTTCAGTTTTCCATTAGTTTGAACCTAGTATTGTGAGGCATTTGGATCGACCTATTGGAGATAGAAATTTACCATCTTTCTCACAAAATTTGGATCAGTTTTGGGCACTATTTTTGAGGCTTTTCCCTGGAGCTCGCAAATAGATTAAATTTTCTATTTCGAGATGCAGTTCAGCTATATGTTTCTATTCTCACTATTGGAGACACTTGGGAGGTATAAGTTAGAGAAAATTTTGATTTTTCTCAATTCAAAATATTGTTTATTTCTCTCTTGCTCATTCCAAAGAGCTTTGTAAATATTTTGCACTAATATTTTGAGGTTGATACTCATTCAATTTCAATAAACAATAGAGCTTTCCTTCTCATTTTTGTCTCAATTTTGTAGTACCAATTTGATGTCATTGTGATTCAAAATATTGAATCCTCTTATGTCTTGTTATTGTGAGTTTGTGTGCAAAATTTCATATAGTTCAGGTTGTGTGATTGTGTTTCAGCTTGAGCCTTCAAGCAAATTACTTTTGAATTATATTTTTTAAGTGATATTATGAGGGTTAAAGTTTTGAGAAACTGTTTGTGAGAAGAATAAACAAAGTCAAATTTTTAAGTTCTGGTGAATCATCCTTAGGTTTTAGGATTTCATTTTCAATTTTCCTCTTAACCCTTTCCTCAAAAATTCTTTTAGATTAGGTGATTTTCTATTGGAACCAACCCGCTTTGGAGATTCAATCTCACCATAGATTTCCCATAATCTAATAGTGTTTTTATGTTTCAATAGGATAGTTAGGTTTATCTTGGCCAAGGGTGCAATCTTAATTGACAACACAAAGCTCCATTCTTAATCATATAATGAGAAATTTTTAGCCTCAATTCTCATATTTGTGTAGTGTTCATCCCTTCTAGGTACTTATTATTCAACAATAAGAAGATTAAATCAGTGTACCAAGGACCTCCAATGAAAGGTTGTATTGTATATTTTTGACACATAATCTTGAATTCTATCTCAACCACTTCCTTAAAGATAATTGTTGCCCTCAAACTAGTTTAATGGGATGGATTTCAAGATCAATCTCTTGTAATATTTCCATCCACTTCCCTCTTCTCTCTCCTATTTCAGTCTGCATGAGTAGGGACTTCATTGTTGGATCCAAGATGATGGTTGTGATTTTTTGTGCAAGATATAGTGTCAAAATTTCTTGATAGATCTTACCAATGGAAAGCATTGTTTTTCTAATGGAAAATACCATATATCAACATTTTTGAAAGGGGTTCTCATTAAAGTAATTTTTCATTCATCTCCTTCTTCTTTTTGTGTTAAAATAACAGTGCATGAATGTTCAAATGCAAAAGAATAGACGAAGAATGGCTACAAGTAGTCCAGACGAGTCAAGATGGGTGCATCTAAAATAGATTGGTTAATCTATGAGAAGGAAAAAATTTCCTCATTAATCCATTCGATTTTGGAATCCTTCATCATCTTGTTCAATGGTTTGATGATCTCCACAAACCAAATTATGAATTTTCTCAAAAAATTGATCTTTTTGAAGAAAGATACCATTTCCTTTTTGTTGTCGGGCATAGGAAACTTCAAGATTGATTCTACCCTATCTGGATCAATAGGAATTCCTCTTTCTAGTATTATTTGTCCCAACAAATTCCCTTTAGAAACCCTAATTACACATTTCTTTTGGTTCAATGATACACCAAATTTTATGCATTTTTCCAGAACTTTTGCTAAATCAACAACATGATATTGTCCAGTTTTAGAAAAAAATGCCAAATCATCCATATAAATTATAATAAATTTTCCCACTAGATATTTGAAAGTTGCATCCATTGCATGGTGAAAATTTTCTTTTGCATTGATGAGGCCAAACGACATTCTCTAGTAGGAAAATGTTCCCCACTTTGTTGTAAAGGTAGTCTTCATTTGATCCTCATACTTCACCAGTACTTGGTTATACCCTAAATAACCATCTAAAAATGACATCATTTGTGAGCCATTTAAAATTTGCAAGACTTCATCAAGGGAAGGAACAAGATAATTATCCTCATCTAAAGCTTTGTTCAAATTTTTGAAATCTACGCATAGTTTGATTTCTCCATTTTTATTGTGTACTAGTACTAGATTAGATACCAATGTGGAGTGCCTAATAGAAGAGATTATCCTAGATGATAACAAGTTTTTTACCTCCTTAAGAATAAGAGGTTCTAGTAAAGCATGTTGAAATGCACAAGACAACTGAGAGGAATCAGTTGTACCAAATTATTTACTTCTAAACTTAATCAATTCCACTTTAATCCAATCTATTATTAAGTGTAAAAATAAAAAGAAAATAACAGAAACCAAACATGAGAGACACCATATTTACATGGAAAACTCAATGAGGGGAAAACCATAGTGAGGATTAGCTCACAATATAGTAATAATGCAATACCAGATACAAAGGCTCACATCCAGAGGGCTCACTACCCAGATACAAAGGCTCACTGCCTACAATAGGACTCACTATCTAGAAGGAGGCTCACTTCCTATAGATAAAGAAAAGATAAATAAGGATCCACCACAAAAGGTTCCACAAACTCGCAGCCTGATTAGAAGATTGTAGATACCATCATCTCTCTACTTTCAGGAATACAACACATCAATGTGCTCCTGCCTTGATTTGCGCTTACACACTCTAATTTTCACACTTGTTCACTCTTCACTTATATGCTTGTAAATTCACATCATCTTGATTTTATTTTATACCATCTTCAACCATAGAATCATTCTCCAAGGTCAACTCTACATCCTTCAATTTAAAAATTCAAATTAGGTCGGCTACTCAACATTCCTGTGATGGGTAATAATGAGAGAGGATCACACAAAATGCTTCACCAGATATCTTAACATCTCTTAGAAACCTTCAGGTACATCCACAACAACTGCAATAGCCTTCATACACAAAACATTCTTTAATAGTCCAATCAGACCAAGCAACAACACAAATGAGCTTTGGAGCAAGTATCTCAGAGCACCAAATCACAAGCTCGTTTATCAAGACATAGAGAACATCAACATAAACCAATTTCTAGATCCACAAGATTCGAACCAAAACACCAAAAGACTATGGAGAATTTTTTTTTCTCCCAGTCCACAAATAAATAGTTTTGACAAACCAGTTCACACACCTATGAACATATCTTTCATTCTCCATCGATCCAAAAGCTAAAAATTGGGATATATTATCCATTGAAGCTCATGGACACAATTAGAAATCCACATAGGCATAGGATCAACACACAAGAAATGTAGAGCACAATACCAGAGCACACACTCAACACTGCCTTCATTGTTTCTTAATTTTCTCAAAAGCACTTGGAAAAAGCACAACTACAACTTCATAAGTATAGCTCCATGTAATCTAAGAACTTCTATAGTATCTCAACTATACAAGTACTACCTATAAACATTTTGAATTGAGTTGAAATAAATAACAACACTACCAAACACATCCATACTTGCAACAATCTCCCCCTTTTTCATTGATGGAAACACATGATGTGAGAAACCATCAAAGACAACATACACATTCTCCTGCTTCTTCTTCCCTTTCTTTTTTAGATGACCTGCACATGCATTTCTACACTCTATTCTTCTTTCAACTTTTTTACATGAATTTCTCTCCCTCTTTGACATCAATAGTAAAGGAAAGTTTTTTCTAGGAAAAAATTGTCATATAACGCTTTGACCACTCCCCCTTAGGAGTTAAGCCACATCACATACTGCAACAATTTAAATCTCTACTCCCCTTGAGGAGTAGGCCTCAATCATCAGTCCAAACCAGAAAATAATTTGTGAATCCACTTGACTGATGCACCTCCATGTGCACCTAGTTCAAGGAAGGAAGGGTAGTAACCCCTGACTTCCCCCTGAGATACTCAAAAGTATCCTTCGAAAGGGCCTTAGCGAATATGTCAACAATTTGTTCCTTGGTAGACATATATTCAAGTCTAACTTCATTTTACAACACTTTCTCCCTCAAGAAGTGATACCCAATAGATATGTTTTCCTAGAATGCATAATCAGATTCTTTGAAATGTTTATTGCACTTGTATTTTCATAAAAGATAGAGATAGGCTCATCACACATCACTCCTATGTCCTTCAGATTTTTCTTCATCCAAAGTATCTATGTACAATAGGATGTTGCTACAATATATTCATCTTCTATAGTGGATAAAGAAACTGAATCCTATTTATTACTCAACCAAGAGACCAATCTTCCTCCAAGGAAGAATGCACCTCCACTTTTACTCTTCTGGTCATCTACACAACCAGCCCAATCTACATTAGTGTAGGAATTCAATGTCAAATCAATATCCTTAGGATACCATAACCCATAATCTAGAGTTCCCTTTAGATATTTGAATGTCCTCTTCACAACTATAACATGTGCTTCTTTAGGTTCAACTTGAAATCTTGCAAGAAAGCATACTACATGCATGATATTCGATCTAGTATTAGTAAGATAGAATAGTCCACCAATCATAGATTTTCACATGCTCTTATCAAATTTACAAGATTCATCATCCATACTCAACTTACATCTGGTTACCATAGGAGTATAGATTGGTTTAAAGTCATCCATTCAAAAATTATTCAACAATTCCTTAACATACTTAGATTTTGAAATGAATATCCCCTTATTAGTTTAATTTACTTGAAGTCTAAGGAAGAAATTCAACTCACCAACCATAGAAATTTCAAACTCATTTTGCATCTCCTCTACAAATTTCTTACACATACCTTCATTTCCACCAAATATAATATCATCATCATATACCACAAAAATCAACATTTTGCTTCTCACAACTTTGAAGTAAACATTTCTATCTGCAGATGCTTTTTGGAATCCTTGATGTTTCAAATATATATCCAACCTTGCATACCAAGCTCTAGGAGTTTGTTTAAGTCCATACAATGATTTTCTCAACTTGCAAACCATATCCAATTTATTTGACAGCTAAAATCCTTCCAGTTGCTCCATATACACTTCTTCTTCCAATTCTTCATTAAAAAATGCAGACTTGACATCCATCTCATACACTTTGGATTCTTTATGAGTTAAAAATTCCAAGAACATCCAAATGAAATCCATTCTTTCTACTGGTGCAAATGTCTCTTCAAAATCTATTTCTTCAACCTGTGAATATCCTTTGCATATAAGTCTTGCTTTATTTATTACTACTTCACCATCTTCATTCATCTTATTCCTAAATTCCCACTTTGAACCAATTACATTCATATCCATTGGTCTAGGGACTAGTTCACATGTCTTATTCTTTTCTATCTGCTATAGTTCCTCTTTCATTTCTCTAACCCAACTCTCATCATTGCATGCTTCACTCATGGTTTTAGGTTCTATCTTAGAAAGTAAACACAAGTTTACCTCAACCACTTTGTTTCTTATCTTTACACCTTCACTTACGACTCCAATTATCTATTCCTCTAGATGATTTCTCTATACATATTCAGGAGTCTTAGGTGCAAGTTCTGGAATCTCCTCTTCATCGCTTTGTTATTTTTCTTCCTTTTCTACTTCTTGCACTTACCCATAGATAGGATCATTTGGTTCAACTTCACTTATTTCTACTGGTCTATACATAGCATCGCCAACTTTTACATTAGCACTTTCAACTATTTTCCCCAGTCTTTTACTAAACCATCTATATGATTTGCTATTATTTGAATATCTAAGAAAAATTCCTTAATCACATCTAGCATCAAACTTTTTGAGATTCTCATCATCTCTTTTAATGTAACATCTACTTTCAAACACTTTCAAGTATTTAATATTAGGAGTCTTACCAGTCCATAACTCATAAGGATTCTTAGTGTTGTTACATTTGATCTAAACTCTATTAAGAATGTAAACAACAATGTGGATTGCTTCTCTCCAATACACATCAGGAACATTTGCTTCTTTCATCATATTTCTGGTAGGCTCTTGAACAATCTAGTTCTTTCTTTAGACAACTCCATTCCACCAAGGGGTTCTAGGGTCAAAATAATGTCTCTTTATGTCATGTTATTCACAAAATGCATTAAACTCACTAGAAGTGAATTCTCCACCTCTTTCAGACCTTAAACATTTGATTCTCAGGTTTTCCTCATTCTCTACTCTTTCCTTGAATACTTTGAATCTATCAAGAGCCTAATTGTTCTCTCTAAGAAAAGTATCCCATGTCATCCTAGAGTAATCATCAATCAAGAGCATAAAATACCTGTCACCATTAAGGCTTCCTATTCTTGTAGGACCACTGACGTCTATATGAATCAATTCCAACATTCTTCTAAATTATTGTTATTTTCCTTTAAAACTACTTCTTCTTTGTTTTCCCAACTATGAGCTTCTATATATTGAATTCGAAGGCTTTGTGATTCTAGGCAGATATTTGAAAAATTCTTTTGAACTTATCTTGATTAGATTGTCAAAATTTACATGTCCCATCCTCCGGTGCCATAGCCAACTCTCATTAATCTATGAAAAAAACACTTACCATCACCATTAAGATGATAGATATTTCAATGATTTCTTCTTCCTGCTGCTACCAAAATTCTTGATCCTTTTCTGATCTCAAAGGTGTTATCTTGAAACAAAAGATTAAATACTTTGCTACACATTTTTCAAACACTCAAATGATTATGCCTTAAACCCTTAACATAATAGACATCATCAGTACTATGTTTTCCATCAAAACTAATTGTTCCTTTCCCAACAATCTTAGCACCAGAATCATCTCCAAACATAACTTATTCCTCCATCATACTTCACAAGTTTAGTGAACTTATTTTTATCTCTAGTCATGTTATTTGAACATCCACTATCAATTACCCAATAGTCTTCATCCTATTTAGCATGAAAAGAAGTTACCAGAGTCCCTTCCATATCATCCTTCTTACTCTCTAGACTAGATTGCCTTGCACATCTTCCATGGTTAGCAGATACAACTTTACTTTCTAGGGCTAGAAATAAACATTCATCTTTATCCTCCTCAAAATCAAAATCATCATCAAAAATTCTTGTATCTTCTTTAACATAATACGATTATTGAACTTCCTATCCTTTTTGTCTTTGTAGTTATTAGTATCTTTTTTCTTCTTGAGAGTAGTTCTATTTGGACATCTTGAGGGATAATGACCAGTATTTCCACTACTAATACATTTAAAGGGAAACATACCTTTGTATTTACCACTACCTTTCTTGAATTTCCTTGTGAATTTTGCTTCCAGCTCTTCTAAACTATCATCATCTGAGTCATCTCCTATCTTCATTTATTTAAAGGTTGTTTCAACTTTCTCCTTATCTCTTGCAAATTTTCTCATCTCGAATGTAGTCAAGATGCCAAATAGGTTCTCCTTAGTAAATGTCTTTGGATCATATGATTCTTCAATAGTAGAGACTTGGTCACTATAATTCTTTGGTAGGGCCATCAAGATATTTTCAATTATATATTCATTTGACATGGTACCACCTTGATTCTTGATCTCATTTGTTACAAGTTCAACTCTCTAATAATAGCTAGAAATATCTTCACCCTCTTCCATTCTCATGTTCTCAAATTTTTGCTTAGCTATTAGCTTCCTTGACAATTTTACTCTATCATTTCCTTCATAAATATCTTTCAATTTTTCCCAGACTTCGTAAGTACTGGCTAAAGGAATAACTTTTGTCCTTTTAGTTTTAGATAGAGCACTGGAGATAGCATAATTTGCCTCTTCATTCTCTTGATAACTAGTTATCTCATCTATAGAGGAAGGACCAGTAGATTGTGCAACATAATTTGTCTCCACAGCTTTCCAAGTCTTGAAACCAAGAGAGACTAGATAACCTCTCATCTACTCTTTCCAGTCACTTTAATCAGCTTCATCAAAAATAGGGATTTACAACTTGTGTGCCATCTAATCTACCTCAAGCATTTAAGATTTTCACTGAGGAACCAGAGCTCTGATACTAATTGTTGAAATGCATAAGACAAATGAGAGGGGGAGTGAATTAGTTGTACCAAATTCTTTACTTCTAAACTTAATCATTTAAACTTTAACCCAATTTGTTATTAAGTTTAAACATGAAAAGAAAATAGCAGAAATCAAACATATGAGACACTATATTTACATGGGAAACCCAATGAGGGAAAAACCATGTGAGGATTAGCTCACAATATAGTAATAATGCAATACTGGATACAAAGGCTCACTTCCAGAGGGCTCACTGCCCAAATACAAAGGCTCACTACCTACAATATGACTCAATGTCTAGAAGGAGGCTCAATTCCTATAGATAAAGAAAAGATAAATAAGGATCCACCACAAAAGGTTCTACACACTCACAGCTTGATCAAAAGATTGTAGACACCATCAACTCACTAATTTCAGGAATCTAACAAATAATAGTACTACTACCTTGATTCATGCTTACACACTCTACTTTTCGCACTTGTTCACTCTTCACTTGCATGCTTGAAAATTCACAACATCTTGATTTGATTTTATGACATCTTCAACCCTAGAAGCATTCTCCAAGGTTGGCTATACATCTTTCAATTTATAAATTCAAATTAGGTTAACTACTCAACATTATCGTGGTGGATAAGAATGAGAGAGGACCAGTTACTCATTTAATTAGGACCCAAACAATAGCTTGGATCATTCAAACACTTGGGTATGTGTAGGATCATGATGAGCCAAAAAGTGGTGATATGTAAGTGATATGATGGCCCATGTGGCTGACGACTTATTTTTTACCCAAAATTGATGAAATAAAAATGGTTTTTAAAGGAGATTCTCATATTTCCACGAATATAAATTATGCTTTACTTTGAATTTAATAAATAATTATTTATTTTCCATTTGAATTATGACTAAAGTCTTGATTGATAGGATGATTGAAAAACACCTATAGCTTTCAAATAGTACCACATTTTTTGAATCTTAAACATGTGTCACATTCTATGCTTCGCATACTATAGAATTAAAAAAATCAATTTCATAATTTTTTGACCAAGTTAAGGTGGTTAGACATACGAGTTTTTTATATTTTTTAAAAGTTGTCATAAAAAAATCATAATTAATTATTTACTTGGAAAAAAATTACAAAAGAATATGTAGCACATTAGGACATGAGTCATTTACTTATATCTAAAATATTATAAAAAAATATTATCATTTTATTGTGGTTAGGGTGGTCAGACAGACACCTACTTATTTCTTCCCTGAAATTTAAGTACTATTGCATTGAAATTTCAAATTTTCACCAAATAGATTTTTTTTTAAAACCTAGTAGTTTAGAAACTACATTCAATTTGCTACAGATTCTATTCTTACATATTTTTGAAATAATATAGATAACTTATTCACATTTTTACGTCAAGTTACCTAACTCTGATTTTTTGAATTTTCATCACCACTTAAGGGCCTATTTTTTTCATGATAATCCTGCACATACCCACTTGCTCAACTTGATGAAAATATTTATGTAATGTGTAGAAACGAGGTCGACCAAACCTAATGAAAACACTAATGATATTTGAAGTACACACATATCTAGTAACATGATCACACGTGGATCACCCAACACACTTCACTAGACATCTTAACATCTCTTAGAAACCTTCAAGTACATCCATATCAACTACAATAGCCTTCATGCACAAAACATTCTTCAATAGTCCAACCAGACCAATCAACAACATATAGGAGCTCTGGAACAAGTCTT
The DNA here is from genome assembly GCA_007115665.2 of Sequoiadendron giganteum. Taxonomy (NCBI): domain Eukaryota; kingdom Viridiplantae; phylum Streptophyta; class Pinopsida; order Cupressales; family Cupressaceae; genus Sequoiadendron; species Sequoiadendron giganteum. Next base: position 337,863,289 of record CM021101.1, on the reverse strand, counting down.
TCAGAGTGCCAAATCACAAGCAATTTTGACAAGACACAAAGAACATCAACATAAACCAATTTACAGATCCACAAAATTCAAACCAAAACACTAGAAGTCTGTGGAGCAAAAAATTTTTTCCCACTCCATAGATAAATAGTTCTGAAAAACCAGTTCACACACCGATAAACACATCTTTCATTCTCCATCAATACAAAAGCTAAAGCTTAGGATATATTATCCATCGATGCTCATGAACACAACTACAGATCCACACAAGAATATGATCAACATAGAAGAAATGTAGAGCACAATACCGAAGCACACACATAACACACACTCAACACTACCTTCATTATTTCTTAATTTTCTCAAAAAAACTTGGCAAAAGACTAACTAAAACTTCATAAGTATAGCTCTATGTACTCTAAACACTTCTACTGTATCCCAACTATACTAGTACCACTTGTAAACATTCTGAACTAAGTTGAAATCAATTACAAAATTAATGACAACACCACCAAACACATCCATACTTGCAATAATCTCACCCTTTTTCATTGATGGAAACACATGATGTGAAAATCATCAAAGACAATATACATATTCTCCTACTTCTTCTTCCCTTTCTTTTTCAGATGACCTACACATGCCTTTCTGCACTCTCTTCTTCTTTACACTTTTTCACATGAATTTCTCTCCCCCTTTGACATCAATGGAAAAGGAAAGGTTTTTCATGAAAACACTTGCCATATAATGATTTGATCACCCACCCTTAGGAGTGCACCCACATCACATAATGCAAGAATTCATCTCTCTACCCCCCCTAAGGAGTAGACCTCACTCATTAGTCTAGACCAAAAAATAATTTGTGAATCCACTAGACTGATGCACCTCCATGTGCACCTAGTTCAAGAAAGGAGGGGAAGTTTCCCCTAACTTCCCCTTGAGATACTCAAAAGTATCCTTCAAAAGGTCCTTAGTGAATATGTCAACAATTTGTTCCTTCGTAGACATATATTCAAGTCTAACTTCATTTTGCAACACCTTCTCCCTCAAGAAATGATACCTGATAGATATGTGCTTTTTCCTAGAATGAATCATCAGATTCTTTGAAATTTTTATTGCACTTGTATTATCATAAAAGATAGAGATAGGTTTATCACACTTCACTCCTATTTCCTTCAGAGTTTTCTTCATCCAAAGTACCTATGTATAATAGGATGCTGCTACAATATATTCAACTTCTGCAATGGATAAAGAAACTAAATCCTATTTCTTACTCAACCAAGATACCAATCTTCCTCCAAGGAAGAATACACCTCCACTTGTACTCTTCTGATCATCTACATAGCCAACCCAATTTACATCAGTGTACACATTAAATGTGACATCGATATCCTTAAGATACCATAACCCATAATATGGAGTTCCCTTTAGATATCCGAATATCCTCTTTACAGCTGTAACATGTACTTCTTTAGGTTCATCTTTAGATCTTTCAACCAAGCATATTGCATGCATGATATCGATCTAGTACTAGTAAGATACAAAAGTCCACCAATCATATATTTGTACATTCTCTGATCAAATTTAGAAGATTTGTCATCCATACTCAACTTACATCTAGTTACCATAGGAGTACAAATGTGTTTGGAGTCATCCATTAAAAACTTCTTCAACAATTCCTTAACATACTTAGATTGTTAAATAAATATCCCCTTATCAGTTTGATTTACTTGAAGTCCAAAGAATACATTTCAACTCATCAATCATAGACATTTCAAACTCTTTTTGCATCTCCTCTGCAAATTTCTTACACATACCTTCATTTCCACCAAAGATAATATCATCAACATATACCACAACAATCAATGTTTTATTTCTCTCAACTTTGAATTAAAGATTTATATCTACAAACCCTTTGTTGAATCCTTGTTGTTGCAAGTATCTATCCAACCTTGCATACCAAGCTCTAGGAGCTTGTTTAAGTCCATACAGTGCATTTTTCAGCTTTCAAACCATATCTAGTTTATCTAACTAAAATCCTTCTGGCTGCTCCATATACACTTCTTCTTCCAATTATACATTTAGAAATGTAAACTTGACATCCATCTAGTATACTTTGAATTCTTTATGAACTGAAAAATTCCAAGAACATTTGAATGGCCTCAATTCTTTCTACTAGTGTAAATGTCTCTTCAAAATATATTCCTTCAACCCATGAATATCCTTTGCATACAAGTCTTGCTTTATTTCTTACCACTTCACCATCTTTATTCACCTTATTCTCAAATACCCACTTTGAACCAATTACATTATTATTCACTAGTCTAGGGACTAGTTCCCATGTATGATTCTTTTCTATCTTCTACACTTCCTCTTTCATTGCTCTAACCAAACTCTCAGCATTGCATGATTCACTCACAGTCTTAGGTTCTATCTTCGAAAGTAAACATAAGTTTACCTCAACCACTTTTCTTCTTTCCTTTACACCTTCACTTATGTCTCCAATTATTTATTCCTCCAGATGATTTATCTATACATATTTAGAAGTCTTAGGTGTAGGTTTCAGAATCTCCTCTTCATTACTTTGTTCTTTTTCTTCCTTTTCTTCTTCTTGCACTTTCCCATAGATAGGATCATTTGGTTCAACTTCACTTATTTCTATTGGTCTATACATAGCTTCATCAACTTTTGCATTAGCACTTTCAACTATTTTCCTTAGTCTTTTATTGAAGCATCTATATGCCTTGCTATTATTTGAATATCCAAGTAAAAATCCTTCATCACATCTAGCATCAAACTTTCCAAGATTCTTATCTCTATTAATGTAACATCTACTTCCAAACACTTTAAAGTATTTAATAGTAGGATTCTTACCAGTCCATAATTCATAAGGAGTCATAGTGTTGTTATCTCTTATCTGAACTCTATTAAAAATGTAAACAATACTATGGATTTCTTCTCTCCAATACACATCAAGAACATTTTCTTCTTTTATCATAGTTTTGGAAGCCTCTTGAAAATTTCAGTTCTTTCTTTCCACAATTCCATTTTTTTGAGGGTTTCTAGGGGAAAAATAATGTCTCTTTATGCTATGTCCTTCACAAAATGAATTAAACTCACCAAAAGTGAATTATCCACCTCTATTAGACCTTAAACATTTGATTTTTAGGTTTTCCTCATTCTCTACTCTTGCCCATGTCATCCTAGAGTAATCATCAATCAAGAGCATAAAATACTTATCACCATTAAGGATTCTTGTTCTTGTAGGACCATAGAGGTTTGTATGAATCATCTCCAACATTCTGGTAGATGATTGTTCTTTTCCTTTAAAACTGCTCCTTGTTTTTTTTCCAAACTGGCAGCTTCTTCAAATTGAATTTGAAGGCTTTGTGATTATAGAAAGATCTCTGACAACTTCTTTTGAACTGATCTTGATCAGATTGTCAAAATTTACATGTACCATCCTCTGACACCATATCCAACTTTCATTAATCTATGAAACAAAACAATGACCATCACCACTCTTAAGCTGATAGATATTTCAATGAGTTCTTCTTGCTACTACCACAGTTCTGGATCCTTTTTTGATCTGACAAGTGTTATCTTGAAACACAAGCTTGAATCTCGTGCTACACATTTTTCGAACACTCAAAATATTATGAATTAAACCCTTAACATAATAGACATCATCAATACTATGTTTTCCATCAAAACTAAGTGTTCCTTTCCCAACAATCTTAGCACCAGAATCATCTCAAAACATAACTATTCCTCCATCATACTTCTCAAGTTTAGCGAACTTACTTTTGTCTCTAGTCATGTGATTTGAACATCCACTATCAATTACCCAATATTCTTCATCCTATCTAGCATGAAAAGTAGTCACTAGAGTTCCTTCCATCTCATCCTTCTTTCTCTCCAGAGTAGATTCCCTTTCACATCTTCCATGGTTAGCAGATACAACTTTAATTTCTAGGGCTAGAAATAAACATTCATCTTTATTCTCCTCAAAATTAGACTCATCATTAGAAATTATTGTATCTTCTTTATCATAATCAACTTCTTAAACTTCCTATCCTTTTTGTCTTTGTAGTTATTATTATCTATGTTCTTCTTGCGAGTAGTTCTATTTGGACATCTTGAGGCATAATGAACAATATTTCCATAACTGAAACATTTAAAGGGAAACATACCTTTGTATTTACTAGTACCTTTCTTCAATTTCCTTGTAAAGTTTGCTTCCAACTCTTTTGAAATATCATCATCTGAGTCATCTCCTATCTTCATTGCTTTAAAGGTTGTTTCAGCTTTCTCCTTATCTCTTGCAAATTTTCTCATCTCAAATGCAATCAAGATGCCAAATAGCTGCTCCTTAGTAAATTTCTTTGGATAATATGATTCTTCAATAGAAAAGACCTTATCACTATAATTATCTGGTAAGGTCATCAAGATATTTTCAATTATATATTCTTATGACATGGTACCACCTTAATTCTTGATCTCATTTTCTACAAGTTCAACTCTCTAATAATAGCTAGCAATATATTCACCCTCTTCCATTCTAAAGTTCTCAAATTTGTGCTTAGTTGTTAGCTTCCCTGACAATTTTACTCTATAATTTCCTTCATAAATATCTTTCAAATGTTCCCACACTTCATAAGTAGTGCCTAAAGAAATAAATTTCATCCTTTTAGTTTTAGATACAACACTAAAGATAGCATACCTTTCCTTTTCATTCTCCTCATAATCAGTGATCCCATCTACAGAGGAAGGACCAACAGATGGTGCAACATAATTTTCCTCCACAACTATCCAATTCTTGAAATCGAGAGAGATTGTATAACCTCTCATCTGCTCTTTCCATTCACTGTAATCAACTCCATCAAAAATAGGGATTTGCAACTTTTGCACCATCTAATCTACCTCAAGCAGTTAAGCTTTTCACCAAGGAACCAGAGCTCTGATACGAATTGTTGAAATGCACAAGACAACTAAGAGGGGGGTTGAATCAGTTGTACAAAATTCTTTACTTCGAAACTTAATCAATTCCACTTTAAACAAATCTATTATTAAGTGTAAACATGAAAAGAAAATAATATAAATAAAACACCAGAGACATCAGATTTATGTGGAAAACCCAATGAGGGAAAAAACAAAGTGAGGATTAGCTCACAATATAGTAATAATACAATACCAGATACAAAGGCTCACTGCTAGAGGGATCACTACCCAAATACAAATGTTCACTTCCTACAATAGGACTCATTTTCCAAAAGGAGCCTCACTTCCTACAGATAAAGAAAAGATAAATAAGGATCCACCACAAAAATTTCCACACACTCACATCTTGATCAAAAGATTGTAGACACCATCAACTCACTACTTTCAAGAATCTAAGACATCAAAGTAATACTGCCTTGATTCATTCTTACACACTCTAATTTTTTCACTTGTTCCCTCTTCACTTGCATGCTTCAGAATTAGCAACATCTTGATTTTATTTTATACCATCTTCAACCCTAGAAGCATTCTCCAAGGTTGGCTATACATCCTTAAATTTACAAATTAAAATTAGTTCAGCTACTCAACATTCCTATGGTGGATAAGAATGAGAGAGAACCAATTACTCATTTAATTAGGACCCAAACAACATCTTGGATCATTCACACACTTCCTCAACTTGATGTAAATATTTATGTAACATGTAGACACCAGGTCGGCCAAACCTAATGAAAACACCAATGATCTTTGAAGTACACACATTTCTAGCAATATGGTAACACATGGATCACCCAACACACTTCACCAAACATATTAACATCTCTTAGACACCTTCAGGTACATCCACGACAGCTACAATAGCCTTCATGCATAAAAAATTCTTGAATGGTCCAACCGGACCAAGCAACAACACACAAGAGATCTGGAGCAAGTCTTCGACAATGCCAAATCACAAGCACATTTTTCAAGACATAGAGAACATAAAAATAAACCAATTTACATATCCGCAAGATCCAAAAAAAAACGCCAGAAGACTATGAAGCAAAAAAAATTCTCCCAGTCCATAGATAAATAGTTCTGATAAACTAGTTCACACACTGATGAACACATCTTTCATTCTCCATCAATTTAGAAGCTAAAACTAAGTATATATTATCCATTAAGGCTCATGAGAACAACTATAGATCCACACAGGCATAGGATAAACACAAAATAAATGCATAGCAGAATATTGAATCATGCACTCAATACTGCCTTCATTATTTCTTAATTTTCTCAAAAGCACTTGGAACAAGCACAACCACAACTTCATAAGTATAGCTCCATGTAATCTAAATATTTCTACAATATCTCAACTATACAATTACCACCTATAAAAATTTTGAACTGAGTTGACATTAATGAAAAAATTAATGACAACACCACCAAACACATCCATACTGGCAACAAAGCATTGACTGGTCATTGTTTCTAATGAAATGGTTTCACCTAAGGCTTCAAAGGAATGGTATGGGTTATGACTGAGGCATCAAATTTCTTCAAATTCTCATACCCCTAGGTGATGGCTATAATATATTCTTTTAGAACTTTTGAAATTTGGTCACGAATATCTATTGGATAATTCTTTCCAATGATAATAATATTTTCTAGGCCTGAATCAACTAGATTATAGGTTTTGTACTTACCTCCATCAACATCAATAGGTACTTTCTCTTGAGCCTAAATATTGGAGTTAAACATCCTTTCTAGTGCCACCATCACTTTAGGAATATTGTTGGTTTTTTAGGTTGATAATGTCTTCCATATCCAGATCCTCAGATTCCCAGTCTCCTAGATCTCTATCAAATTCATCAATAATTTTTCCTTCAAAAACATCTTAACTTGCCAAAAAGGCAAGAATATGTTGATCATCATCAAAAACCTGAAAGTTCTTTATATTATTTAGAATAGCTAGGATTGAAACTAACTCCACTAAAAATTCTTCTTAGTTTATAATTTTTCATGGGCTCGAGTGTACTTTCTGCTACTTCTAAGGCATCTACAATTTGCTTGTTCTCCCCAGGGATTAACTTTATATCAAATACATCAAAATATTTGATTAAATTCCACACCCTATTTTGATAGGAAACCAATCTCTTATTATGACATGTTTATAGACTACGAACTTGCTTTACAATCACCTTTGAGTCCCCTATCACTCTAAGGCTGTGTACTTTCTTCTAGTGAGAAAATATGAGTCCTCTATCTAATGCCTCATACTCTGCCACGTTATTAGTGCATCCAAACTACAAAATATAAGAAGAAAAATATTATTTCCCTTTCGGATTAGTTAATTCAACATCACCTCCAATCCCTTGTTTAGATTTAGAACCATTAAATTTGAGGGTCCATAACTGACTTTGGGGTAATGCCTCCTTATTATGATCTGTTTTAGGTTGTTGCATCAGGGGAGTGAATGGTTGATTTGTCTGATCAGAATCTTAAGGTCAAGAAATCCCTGTATTTGAGGATGTCAAAGACTTCTTTTGGAATAGGTAAGTGTGCAAAAATGTTTTCTCATAATTTGTCATGGTTATCGATCTCGTGACTCATTGTTCCCTCGAGTAATTCTTTTGGGATTGGTAGGTGAGTAGGAGAAGGGGTACCCAAAATTTCATGTGGTTCTCTAACCTCAATCTGTAGGTTTCTAAATAAGTTTTGGGGTTGATCAATTAATGTCGAGGTACCCATGGTGAGGTGGCAGGTGAGGTGGAAGGAAGTTAGAAAAATATGTAGAAATGTGAAAATTTTGAATAAATAATTCAATTTTAAATGAGAGGGGAATTAATCAAATAAAATTTAATTAAATCTAGAGGAAAATGATTTTCGAATAGAAGAATTAAAGAGGTGAACTATACAAATAAATTTATCAATTTATTTATATAAGTAGAGGAATTTAGATTAATTAATTAAATAAGTAGTATTTAATTAATTTATGGTCCAGACCATTTTTATGTGTATACATTTTTCCCCTCTTTGAAGTGATGTGTTTACACATTGCTTCAAAGGAAAATTTGTCCAACTATGATGATAAATTTTTTGACATGCCCTAGATGCTGATTTTTTAGGCGATGGTGAACGTATGCCACCTCAGGAGATAAATTGATGAAGTTTTTGAATTTCTATTTTTTTTTTAATTTTTAGAAAATTTTAATAATTTTGATGATCCTGAAGGTTTCAGCACATTTCAGCAATTTATCTCCCAAAAATAATTATGAAAAATTTCCCCAGTTGATGAATTTATGAATTTAGCTCCTTTTGAAAAATAAGATAAATCAATGTCACTTAATTATCCACCTTAATAGCCCTTTTAATAGGTAAAAAGTGAAAAAGAAGCTCATTTGTGCATTTACCATTTGAAAATTTGAGAGAGATTGAGCAACTTTGAGCATTTAGAGCAAAATGGTGATCTCGATTCAGACTCATCGATTCGAGCGTGTGAGGCAACACAATTGCCCGACAACGTATGGACCTCTGGTATGAACTTCGAAAAAACTCTCTTTGTGAATTTTGAAATGATTTTTCCTACTTTTTTGGAATTTTAAAATTTTATGCCAAAAGTTTGAGCACATCCATAGGATAGAATAGCTCATAGGTCACCTATTTTAGCACATAGATTTAGATATTAAGCGCATCCATGACTTGATGTAGTGCATTGGTTTAGGGTTTTAGTGCATCGACGATGAGGTCTTAGACTAGATAAAGTTGTGCATCCATGTGATGGAGTAGCGCATCCATAGGATTAGCACATCGATGGACTGTTATGGCACATTGGTGGAAAATTTGGCACATTCATAGAATTGGCACATAGATGCAATTTTGTGGCACATATATCAAATTCTCTTGCACATCTAGGTTTTAATGTATAGAAGCACTATTTTGGTGCATACATGCCATAATTAAGAAATTTTAATGTTTCTCCTTGGTGTTGATAATTTTCGATCACATCAACCTTTGAGTTGATGTTGATTGATGATGTTGATAGATTAGATGATGATCAATCTCATGATAGGTGAGATTCAATGACTGATTGATGATAATTGACCTCATGATAGGTGAGGATCAATGATAGGTTGGTAGATTGACCTTGTGATAGGTGAGGTACAATTGATAGATTGATAGGTTGATTGCTTGATTTGATCTCATGCTGATTTTATGATTTTCTTGATGATTGATAGGAGAGTGATTTAGGGGTTTTGATGTCTCAAGAGTGATTCCCGAAGATGTGGGATAGGATCCCATAGCTGGTACATGCTAAAATGGATGTTATTGAGAGATGTAGATTGTACTACCTTATTCATATGCCCTAGGTTAGGATTAATCGGGCTTTATTGATAGTATTAGCAAAGAGGTGGCATATTGACGATAACACTTTTCACTTGGCGACTGGCGAGATGACTATCACACCAGAGGACATATATTGGATTCTTCAGATTCCCATGGTTGAAGAGGTGATTGTGTATGATGCCACTGAGCAAGGAGGCATAGATGCCCTATGCATGATTTTTTATGATGACCAGATCAATGGGTATGAGCTACCATGGTAGGAGTTATTCAAGAGCTACACCCCATTACCTTTTGTACTTGCTAGATTTATGAGCATTTTTCTATGCCCTGATCATAAGTCGAAGAGAAGTTTAGTGGGATGGGGTAGGACACTAGAGTAGATGATACTACATGGGACCCGATATACTTGGGGTTCATGCATGCTCACCAATTTGTATCATGATCTTCATCGGGTGGTTTACCATGGAGCTGCTAGCCTATCTATAGGAGTTAGATTACTTCAGGTCTGGGCATGGGAGCACATAACAGTGACATGACTAGTTGTAGATAGACATAGGCCACATGGGAGACCCTATTTTTATAGCTACAATGGGCCAGTTGTCCAACATAAGCTAGGAAGACTGGAGTATTGGAGACAGGTACTTGATGACCTTGATATTGTTACCTGGTGGTCATACCTGGATTGCGAACAGTGGGTTAAGGATCATCTAGAGATGCCCTATGTGTGCATCGCTAAATTTTTGATTAGGAAGACATGATTCATTATCAAAATATTTCTTGTGGGCAAGGTGCATAGATAGTATGGCAGGATATAGTATATGCCACATGGAGTGGCCCACTATGCTCGAAGTCATTAGGATATACTAGATTGGGGGCCCCTGTTATCATATGATGCAGCTTATGAGGAGTATTTTTCTTTATAGCTGGTGGCATGGGATCCTAAGATCACAAATACCATTATGTTTGATGATTATTCACAATAATTTTTCTCACATCCATTTCCTAGACTATCCAGTTGAGATGAGCCAATGTCAAACCTGGATGATGATGAGAGGGCCCCCAAATAGAGGAGAAGCAGGGGCTATGGTGGAGAGGAGGAGGAGATGGCTAGGGATGATGATGAGGGAGGAGATGATGGTGGAGATGGGGATGGAGGAGGTGGCGGAGATGGTGGTGGAGGTAGAGGAGGAAAATTATCTTTTGTTGTTCAAGATGTGATGATACCTTAGAGGAGGAGATCCTTGGTGGTTGCACCACAATAGCATGTACAAATTAGGGTGCCTTCTTAGCAACAGTAGGCACAGATCACTACTTTACAAGAACGACTAGTTTAGGCCTAGGGATAGGTTGCCACTTTACAGGGGCAGATCTAGACATTTTAGGGTTAGCTAGCTCAGGCCTAGGCACAACTATAGGTATAGGGGCAGACAAATGCCCAGATTACCACATTGACAAAAGAGAGGGGTGTAGCTTGATGATAGGGGAGCAGGTAGTGGTTGTAGCTAATAGGCTCCAGAGAGTGGCTGAGGGAGCTGGCATAGGGGATCTAGTCAAAGAGCTTCATGAGTTTGCCAAGGAGGCAGAGTATTACAGGGACATATATTATGAGGCAGTGCCTACAAAGTGACGAGTTAGCTATGCTCGGTCATAATCTGGTCGGACTTAGTCGAGGACCACCAGCAGGGGTGTCATGCAGCCACTTTTGAGGGGGCCACCAAGTGGTGCTTCAAGAGTAGGTCCATCAAGTGTAGGGGGTTTAGCCGGAGGACTAGAGAGACCTGCGACCTCTGAGGGAAGTACCTCAGGACCCCACAGTCACTCTTGATACATCATTGAGACATTGTATATTGATTCAGAGACCTCATATTGCCACATTTTTTATGTCGTATCATTTCTCATTTCTTGACATCGTTGTACAGTTTGACATTATTATTTTGAGTCTATATATAAGATGCAGTAACGATTTATGATCTGTATGCTTATGTGATGGATGGATGCATTTTATTTTCTATGGTATATGTTATGTGATAATTTATATTATTATGCCATGTTTTATGTATGGATGAATTAATGAGATGATGAGGTATGATTTTATGCATTTATGGATGATGCATTTATTTTTGATGTATTAGGAGGATGCAGTTATGCAAAATATATGATATGCATTATATTTTATATTTTCCACATGCATATATCGATGATATGGATGAATGAATGCGAAATAGTTTATGATGTTGGATTTTGTGAATGCAAAGATATGATAAATTCATGGATATGGATTGATGTTGGATATGATAAGTATAAATGTATGGATGTATGATGAATGAAAATATACAGATGAATTTATGTTATGCTCTAATGTGACATGGATTATGCTTTTGTATGTGATGAATGTTATTATGTCAATGGAATGCAATGCACTTTCCTATATGTTTGGTATTTTTCTAATGCATATATATGACCTAAATGTATGAATGCAAATGAATTATGATGATGCATGGATTACGATGTTATCATGGCAATCGTTATGATGAATGCATATATGAATGGTTTATGTATAAATTAAAGAATTAATTTATTATGAATTCAATGTATGATAATAAATTGATGAATGATGATGTTATTATGGATGATGCTTTATTTTTGGAATTTTTTTGTGATGCAAGTATTATGATAAATGAATGCATGAACAGTTTATGAGGTTGGATTTTTTATGTAATCATATGAGTAAATGTATGGATGTATGTTATGTGAATGAATTATGAAAAATGATTTATTTGTGTATCTATGCAATGTAATGCAAATGCGTGATAGATGTGGATGTATGGATGTATGATGATTCTTTGTAATGTAACTACTATGATGGATGTATGGATGAGGGCATGATAATACCCCTATAATGAAATGATTCCTTTGTTATGTCAAGTGTACTCAATATTTTAATGAGAGATAACACCATGATGATATTTTCTAGCCTTGGAAAAAAATCTATAATGAAAATGTGGAATTAATATGAAGGCAGTCCTATCTTAGCCATACAAACCTAATTATGCAATGTTGCCATCTGATTTATTGTGCTTTATATCATCATTGAGAATTTTATTATGTTGAAAGTTAGTACAAACATCGATTGTATAATTAGACCATGATGACCTGAGTACAACTTCCATACAACTTCCATTGAGATTTGATAGTGCAAGATAACACAAAAATCTAGGTATAATGGAACCAAGATGACCTAAGTATCACTTGCATAAACAAGCAAGAGTTAATCATTTTCCTATGCAAATTCAGAATGTCATCAATGATACTTTGTAGAGCATGTCTCACAATAATTTTCATAGTACTAATGATTGACTCATAGATAGCAGATAAAGAAAAATATCATTCTCGATCATAGCCCCTCTAGTTGATGACAACATCGAGGTACTCCAAAGAAGTGATAACAACAATTGAAAATTCGGGCTAAAGTGATCCAACCATGATTCAGAAGATGACCATCTAGTGAGAATTGGTTTGATTTTCTGTATGTTTGATTTAATTTGGATAGGTTGATTAATGTTCGATGTTCAATTTGATGATTAGAGTGATTGGTGTTTTTGTCAAGTTTGCCTTGTTGGTTTTTTTTGTTTTGATTTAATCTAAACACACTTTGCCTCCAGTGAGTTTAATATTTTTCCCCTAGTGAGAAACAAACCAAATTATTATGGATATATGCAATGATAACCAAGCCAAGGTGGGACATGACCGCAATGACTGGATATGGATAGGAAGCTCATTTTATGATAGGAATGTATGCAAAATGATAGCGGAAAGCGAACGGTCAACACACGTTCAAGTAGCACCTATTTGCCAGGTTTTCACCATTTGATTTTATTGCACGCTTTTTAGATTTTATTATTTTTTGTTGTTACCAAGGTGCTTGTTTTCCAGGTTTTAATCAAGCCAACAATTTTTTTCAAGACATTTTTTCATTTTTATGTATTTTTCAGGTCTTTTTCTGATTTTTATGAATTTTTTCAAGACTTTTCTAATTTTTATGAATTTAATCAAGATTGTTTCTGACTTTTATGAATTTTTTCCAGGACTTTTCTGATTTTTGTGAATTTTCAAGACGTTTTCTGATTTTTAATGAATTTTTTAGGACTTTTCTGATTTTTTTTAGGACTTTTTCTAATTTTTATGAATTTTTCAAGTCTTTTTCTGATTTTTATGAATTTTTTAGGACTTTCAAGCATGCACTAGATGCATTATATGTAGAAATTCTTCAAATGAATTTTGTTCATTAGCTCTTCAAATAGATCCCCTTATGATGTAGACAACTAATGTTCCCCTGATCCAAAGACTGATACAATAACAAAAGTGCCTAACCAATTTGGCTCAAATTTTCCTTTCTTTTCTCGATCCTGTTGATTATGGGGATTTTCCTTCAGTACTAAATCACCTACCTAAAATGTCCTTGTTTTAACCTTGTGATTGTAGCTCCTAGACATTCTCTACTGATAGGATTTTAGGTGATCCACTGTGAGCTGATGGTGTTCATCCAACAATTCTAGCTTTTCTAGTCTAGACACTCAGTAATCTTCATTTGAAATGAGACCTTTCAAGGACACACAGAGTGATGGTATCTCAACCTCAATAGGCAAGATGAATTTAGATCCATATACAAGGGCATATGGTGTGGCTCCTGTGGGTGTGCAGATGCTGGTGTGATATGCCCGCAAAGCAAGGTTCAATTGAATATACCAATCTCATCCAACATTATTCACGGTTTTATTTAAATTCTTCAGGATAGTTTTGTTTGAGGCCTTTGCTTGGTTGTTTCTTTGAGGGTAATAGGGTGTAGAAAATCGACACTCAATATGGAACCTTTCACAAAGTTCTTTTACATCTTGATTCTTGAAAGGTCTACCATTGTCGATAACAATGGATTGAGGGATACCATACCTACAGATGATGTAGTTTAGGATGAACGATGAGATCTTCCTTCCTGTGATGGTGATTAAAGGCACAAATTCAACCCACTTTGTAAAGTATTATGTGGCTATAATGGTGAACTTGTGTCCATTGGATGAAGGAGGGTGAATTTTACCTACAAGATCCAATCCCCACTGAAAAAATGACCATGTTGATGCAAAGGGTTGTAATTCTTGTGTTGGTGCATGGATAAGGTTACCGTGGATTTGGCATTTTTGACATCTTTTGACAAATTGGAAGAACTCTCTCTCCATATTTGGCTAGTAGTACCTCAAATGGAGGGGTTTCTTAGCGAGGGTTAGACCACTTGAATGAGTGTCGTAGATACCTTCATGGACTTCTTTCAAAGTTGTTTCAAACTTGTCGTTTTCTAGACATCATAAGAGAGTTCCATCAAGACCTTGTAAGTAAATTACATCCATGATAAGGGTATGGCGAGCATCTTGGTAGATGAAGTTTTTTTTTTGGTTTCAGGAAAGATCAAGAGGAAGGGTATTATCTTTTAGGTAGGTATATATTTTCCCATAGAAGGAGGTATTAGCATCAATTAGGTGGCATATAAGTTGTGACTCAGGATTGTCAATGGAAGGGGTAAATAGTTGTTCCACCATGAACTAATAACAACTTCTCTTTTCTAGAATTTGTAGCAAAGAAGCAAAGGTAGCTATAGCATCGGCAACTTTGTTGTCAATCCTTGGGATTTGAGAAAATGTAATGTCAACAAAATATTTCTTGAAGTCATCAATCATCCTTTTGTAAGGCATCAATTTGTCATCCTTTGTTTGGTAATCATCGTTCACTTGATTAATGACTAGTTGAGAATCCTCGTAGACTTGTAGCTTTGTGATTTTCTATTCTATGACTATCTTGATACCAATGATGAGCGCTTCATATTTTGTCATGTTGTTAGTGTAGGGAAACATCAGTCGATATGATTTTAGAATAGTATTCCTTGGGGAGTGATGAATAAAAGATCTGCTCCTAATCCATGTTGAGTGTATGAGCCATCAAAATACAATACCTACTACTTTTCCATTACAGTGAGGACATCCGCATCTGGAAATTCAATGTGCAGAGGATGATCATCATGAATCAGTGCCTCAACTAGTTGGTCGAAAATAGCTTTCCCTTTGATTTATTTTATGTCTACATATTGGATGCCAAAATTGTTGAGTATCATTACCCATTTGCTTAATCTTCCTATCAGATTTTCCTTGCTAAGGAGATAATTCAGTGGATCTATCTTGGCCATGAGTTTGATTGTATGAGTCAACATATAGTGTCGCAATTGTTGTGTAGTGAATAGTACTACTAGATAAGATTTCTCAATAGATGTATAGTTGATTTCATAACCATTCAAAGTTCTACTGATATAATAGATCTCTCTCTCATTTCTTGTTGAATCTTCTTGTGCTAACAAGGCTCCCAATGATCAATCAATTGTGGCTATGTAAAATAGGAGAGGTTTTCCTTCTATTGGTGGTGCCAAGATGGGTGGACTCATTAGGTATTGCTTTAGTTGATTAAAATTTTCCTCATATTTATCATCCAATCAAAAGGAAACATTCTTGTGCAACAAGTGGGTAAAAGGATGGGTCTTATCAACTAGTTGTGATATGAATTTTTTGATTGACTGAAATATTCCTTGAAGGGACCTTAACTAACTAATATTCTTCAGAGGTCGAATTTCCATGATAGATTTTAATTTTGCAGGGTCCACCTCAATACCTTTTTTCTAAAACTATGTATCCTAATAGCTTTGCTGATGTTACTCCAAACAAACATTTCTTTGGATTCAGGTGGACATCAAACTTCTCTAGTTGGGTGAGGATTATGTCTAGTACCTCCAAGTGTCCTTCACTAGTGAAATATTTGGCTAAAAAGTCATCCACATAATCTTCCATAAAGGTATGCATCATGTCATGAAATATGGTTGTCATGGCTTTGATATGTGGCTCCTACATTTTTCAATTTGAAGGGCACGACGTTCCAATAGAAGGTGCCCCATAGGAAAGTAAAAGTTGTTTTATCCATGTCTTTAGGTGTTATCTTGATTTAATTATAGATGGAAAATCCATCCATGAGTGACAACATGCCATGCCCTATTTTTAAGTCTATAATGATATCAATGTTTTGTAAGGGGAAATCATCTTTCAGAAAAACCTTATTTAGGTCTCTGAAGTCTGTACAAATTCATATGTTTCCGTTAGGCTTTGAAATAGGTACAATGTTAGATATCCACTCTGCATAGTCAATGGGTCTAATAAATCCTACATCCAATAATTTATTTAGTTCCGCCTTCACCAACAAGGCAATGTGGGGATGCATTTTTCTCAACTTTTGCTTGACTGGTTTGACTCTTCGAGGGAGGGATAAGTGGTGCATGATGAGATATGGGTCTATCCTTGGCATGTATACATATGACTAGGAAAAATTGGTTTGTCGTTCTTCAAAGAATTTAACAAAGTTAGGCTTCTCTTGTTCTGTCAAGGATTCTACTAGATGGGGAGTTTTCACTGTATCTGCATTGCCGATATTGATGGACTACATTGGCTCGATCAGGACTTTGGATTTTTTTGGAAGTGTTCTGAGAGAGTGTCAAATTTCCAATCCTTCAGTGCCTCAAAGAGGTTTTCACCATCGAATGCGCTCTTTATTTGTATTCTTTCTTGATCTGATACTGCCATGGAATGGTTTACACCATCAAATCTTTCTTTTGTTCTACTCATTTTGTAGCTAGGAAATTTGGTGTTGTCCTATCTAGAAGCTTCGTTATGATGTTCAATGGTGGAATCTATTTTAGGATTAACAGTGTAGAGGAAGTTGACAATGGCCTCATCATTTGAAAAGGTGGGGATATCGATAGGCTTAGTTTGGTCCCAATCTATGAGTTCAAGGTGTACCAGTGGTAGGGAATCACTCGGTGGGTTCAAGTCAGAGGTCGTAAGGGTCCTAATGGTGACATCATTATTGAGAAATACTATGGAAAGGTTGAGGTTGATGATGTCACCCTCTTTCGAGTGATCTGTGTCACTAGAAGTCTGGTCATCTTTTCCTGAGCCATTAATATTTTGAGATCCTAATTCAAGTGGTCTTAATCTCGAGCTTTGTCCCTCCTTGAGTGTGGTTGTATACTTGTGTACGACCTCAATTTCCTTATCATGATAGGACTCTTCTAATAGAAAATCCCACTCATATTCATTGGAATTATTCTCATAATGATCACTTGCTTGGAGTTGCAGGATCCATTCAACAAACTTCTACTTTAGGTCCTTTATTTCTTCATCCTTTTGATGCTCTTTATATCCCAACCCTGTCTTGTCTTTTTGATTTGTTATGATGGGCTGGATGGGTTCCACAATGCCTTCTTTCATTTCTCCAATAGGTCCTTTTCCGTCATATCCCATATTTTCCAAGATTGAGAATCCTTTTCCTTACTATGGAGTTTGGACATTAGCCATTGCTGCTTGGGAGTCAATTTCATCCTTGTGGAGCCAATTCAAAATATCTTTGTCATCAGATTCCTCTACCTAGATGCTTGCTTTTACGAATCAACCATCAAAAATTGTGACCGATTGTGAGGATGATCATGATGAGATTGATGGTTGACCATAGGATTTTTGTGAAGTTAACCATAAGAGGCAGAGGGATTGTTTAATGGAGTATTCACCCACAACTTTGTATTTAACTTGTAATTTCTTCTCAAATTGTTTGGCCAAAGTGTTTAGATGGGATTTAGGGTTGATGGATGTAGAAGGAGTGGCTTCTTCCTTTTTCTCTGGTTGTTTGGACGAGGAACTTGGTTGGCTTCCTTCATTGGAGGATGTTGTGGCTAGCAGCTTTGAAAATGGATTGGATTGACTTGAATGAATGGGGATATCAAAGGTGGAATTAGGAGCTTCTCGGTTGTGAGGCACAAATACATCCTGGACTAACTTAAGGGTACTGCAATATTGAGGGCTATTAGAATCAATAGGGATGGTAATATCTTTCCCATTGCAATGAAATTTCAAACACTGATGGTATGTTGAGGGGACTGCCTACATTTCATGGATCCAAGGATGACCCAAGAGTATATTGTTCGATGTTGTGGTTGATTTTTTGATATGTGGTTGTCATTGATGTCAACACTATTAGCATAAAATTCTTTAAGGATGTATATGTTGAGGATATTGAGAAAAATGAAATAAATATGTTATAGGTTGTCTTTGAAGTAGTGAAGATTAGTATGGAGGAAAATTTAGTATGTTGTAAACTAGATGTTGTGGATTAAAGGGTTTTTTTTCAAGCCTATCTAGTTTCTACTCCATAAGTTTCAGAGGTGTGCATGAAGATCTGAGGAAGTTATAAGTTTATGTGTTCTGACAGCTATAGTGTTACAACAAATGGTATTCATGGAAGAAAACAATGTGATTCTGGTAATTTGAGTTGTGTATGTTCCTGTGATGCTTGTGGATGCTTCTAGATCATGTTTTATCTATGCTGCATGTCCGTATTGATCATTGTGCTTGCGATCAAAGATTTTCTCTTATGTGTTCATGTTTTTCATGTTCATGGCCGACAATATGGTTGAAGCACGTTGTGGATATTTGAGGAAGAATATTTGAAGTTTTTTTGTGTTCGAGGATATTGTTTTAGGTCCCTACTATGTTGTGGCTAACTTTGGTTAATTTGCATTCATAATCTTTATTGTTTTGGGCCAACAATTTGCATTCATTATATTATTCTATTGAAGCTGACATAAAGTAATGTAATTTCTTGTTGCTGATATATATAACCGATTGTTTATTCATTTGAGATGTATGAGGTGTATGTGAAATGAAAAGTATGTGACTATTATGTCAGAATAAGGTTTAGATCATTCAAAGGCAGAAAAGAGTGTGAAGAAGAGTGAAAGATAGTGAAGAAGTGTTCATGTGCTTAACCGAAACTGTACGCAGGCATTTGCAAATGCTACTCTCTCAGTTCAATTTCTTCAAATGTTTTTAATCTGAATATTTTTTGTTAGTGTAATTAATATTTAATTACACTTGCATAACTTTACTTAGGTTTTACTTAGGTAATAATTAGTTTTCTTAATTAATAAGTAAGATTTATTTAGTTGAGTCGTTTTAGGTCAACATTAGGGTTGCATACATTGATTTTATAAAGCAATTCTCTTATTGTAATATCCGAATCCTAAATAATATCAAATTGCACATTTCATGCAAAGTTCTACTTTTTCATTTTTTTTCTCTTTTATGGAAGGTGTTTAGGTTTGCATGTCTGATCTTGGTTTCTAACATGGCATCAAAGCCTTGACATGTAACCCCTTCTCGAATTCTGGAGAAAATCATTGCAAAGTTTGTTTGGGGTTCCTCGAGGATTTTATGCCTTTAGTTCATCTATGTAGCATCTTGGATCAGATTGGGCTTCACCATTGGATTCAGAGCACTGGAAAAAGTTAGGTTTGGCTTTCATTTTGCAGATTTTGGTCATCGTTTGCCAGATCTGTGAGGGTTTGAAGTTCGGTGTTTTTTTTGAAGCTCTGGAGGTAGCCTATTTTTCAGAGCATCTTGCAGCAAAATGGACACTACCATCACATTCGCAGTGCCTCAAAACCCTAAGATCACCCTTTGTTTCATCGATTTTGGCGAAGTTGATCTGGAAGGCAAAAAAAAATTGCCAGGGAGGTCATACGGCCTTCTCAACATGCACTCCAATGCGATATTTTTTCAAAAAAATAAAAAATAAATTAAAAATAGGGGGCGCCGCCGGACGGCCACCCATGGAGTGGAGCTCCAGCAGTGCCCGCCTAGTCTGGCAATGACCGCCAACCATCTGGCTAACCGCCAGTGGGTTCTGGGTGTTTTTATTTATTTATTTATTTTTAAATAATTATGTGCCAGGGTCACATGGGCAACCAGCACCCAGCCCTGGGGGCTTGTTTTTTTTGCTTTTTTTTGCAAAATAAGCAGAATCAGGAAAATGGGCATAATTTTTCACTCGGTTGTCAAAATTTGGCAAATGAGATATTTTTCGGAAAGCTGGTTCTGAGGACTATCCAGTGGTGCTTTTTTTTGCTATCATATTTTGCAGCTGGTGCTTTTTATTACTGTTTGAAGTCAGATGTTCATTTTATACTTCTGAGCTCATAACTTTTTGCCACGATGTCCAATTTTTGGTATCTTTGCGACATTGGAAAGGTATTGAGGAGCTCTATGTTGTTGTCCATGCACTTTTTCTGTATCTTTCCCAAGTTGATCGCTTAGTCCAGATTTGGCCCGATGGGTTGTTTGGAGATTACTTGGATATTTTGGCAGTTGGGAGGGTGCAACTTGCATCTTTACACTTCATTTCAGTATCACATCATTCCTATCATCTACTGTTGCTTCATGGATTCCAGGGTTGTTCTAGTTTGGTGTTTTCGAGTGTTATGTGGCATTAGGTCTGCTGTTGCATTATTATGATTCAGATATGGTTTATTGTAAACATAAGTATCTTTCCTTGCTTGTCAGATTGTGGTTCCATTGTTACTCTACAGTGTTCTTCCAGTGCTTCTTTGCAGCAATTATCTCATTGTAGGGGGGTTGTCCCACTAGGTTTTCCTTCTCTACCTCATTATTGCATTTGTACATGGGTACCTGATCAGGCCTTGTTGTTAAGACCCATTCATGCTTTCTTGCATTCATCTTAGTTTTAGGTGCATGCTTTTTTAGTCTCCCTAAGTTGCACTTATGGGGGGTGTTAGTGTAATTAATATTTAATTACACTTGCATAACTTTACTTAAGTTTTTCTTAGGTAATAATTAGTTTACTTAATTAATAAGTAAGCTTTATTTAGTTGAGCTAGTTTAGGTCAACATTAGGGTTGCATACATTGCTTTTATAAAGCAATTCTCTTATTATAATATCTGAATCCTGAATAATATCAATTTGCACATTTCATGCAAAGCTCTGCTTTTTCATTGTTTTTCTATTTTGTGGAAGGTGTTTAGGTTAGCATGTCTAATCTTGGCTTTTAACATTTTTTGTAAGACGGTGAGTCTTCCTTTGAGCAATGAGCTCTAGGGAGTGCACCTGAATGCATGTGCATTCCTTTTATATTCTTCTTATACTTTTAACAGGGTATAACTTGTGGATTAACCTCCACCATGGTTTTTCCCCTAACAGGGTTTCCACACAAAAATCTTGGTGTTATGTGTTTTTTTGATGTGCTGTCAATTCATGCTTTCACTGTTAATAATCAAGTCTAAGAATTAAGGTTAATAAGATTAATAAGTTTTTAATTTTGGGACAACTAATTCACCCCCTCCTCTCAGTTGTCTACCCTTGTCTTGCCAACAATTGGAATCAGAGTAGGTTCCTTGGAAGAAGTTTAATAGCTTGAGGTGATCTGAGATGGCAACATACAAGATGGATAGTTTGAGATTTGATGGAACAAAATATTCTTTGTGGAAGACTTAAATGGAGTGTCATCTAAGATGCATTGGTGAATCCTACTGCCACATTACATGCAATAGGTATGTTATCCCTCCAAATGGTCATACTACTATTGATATTAGGGATTCTCATCAGGGCTAAGGAAGCATTTTTGAGTGCTTTGACTGATAATGAGATGACAAATATTATGGATTTGAAAACTGCTTATGAGATCTGGAAAAAGTTGGAAAATTTATATGAAGGTGATGCTAATGTGAAGATGGCTAAGGTACAGTCTCTGAAAGGAAAATATGAATTATTGAAGATGGGAAATGATGAGAATATTGTTACTTACATGTATATATTGAATGAAATTGTGTGTGGTCTCAGATCTGCTAGTGGACAGCTAGATGAACAAGAGATTTTTTCTAAAGTGCTTAGAACATTTCCTGATGCATACAAAATTAAAGTTGCTACCATTGATGAGCTCTAAACTATGACAAATATAACCAAAGATATGTTGGTTGGAAACTTAATACTTTTGATTTGAGTGAAATCAATGATTCCCTTCCTAAGATAGAATCTTTATTCAAAGCTACTACTTTCAGGAGAGATAAGTAGAGATACAATCTGAGTGAAAGTTCTTCTAGAAAGGTATTCAGATGTGAGGAAGAAATAAATAGTAATTATTTAATTGTGGAAGCTTCTAAATTCATTGTCACATGTAATTAAATAAATTTATTTATTTAATTAGCAATTATCCTCAACTTTCAACCAATTTTCATAAATGAAAAGACAAATGGCAATTTCTTTCCATTTTTGAATGAGGATGGTTTTGTGGGTTGAAAACATTCTTCCACTTTCCTGTCAACCTTCCACCTTTCTCTCAAATTCTTAATCTTACACCATTCATCTTCATAGGTTTGAATTTCAACTATTGATCTATGCCAACTGGATTCTTTCCTTCAAAAATCTATAAATACAGCCTTCTTGTAAGTAGATTTCATCCTAGATTTCATACGTAGTTACTATAGTTGCATTCGAATTAGCATAATCAACATTTTAGCAATATCATAGCATTTTAGCATTTCAAGTTCAATTTCATAGTTTAAATCATATATAAATACACATACATTTTCAATCAATCTCATTCTCCTAAGTTATCATTTCAACAAGTTGTTGCTTACACAACTAAGAGCCAATAACTTTAATCAAATCCTTGGAGATAGAGGACAATGGGATAAATTTGAAGAAGTTTCTGTCATTTAGAGTTCGCATTTGTATTTTCTAAATTAGTTTCTTTCCATCTAATGTCTCATTGGTGTGTTAGTTTACTTTTTAATTAGTTCACTTATTCTAACAACACATTTTTGGTGCCCACCATGGGGCATCCCCTTATTTTTAATCTTTTCTTTTTTTTCTTTTTTTTTTGCAGAGTTTTCTAAAAGGTGACGGACTAGAGTTGCACTTTAGCACATACGAGCCTCTATTTAGCGCATCCCCAGACTGTTTCAACACATCCCTAGATTGTTTCAATGCATCCATGGACAATTTTAGCGCATCCATGGACTATTTTGGCACATAGATGACCTATTTTCATGCATCTCTATTTGATCATTTAGCGCATTTGTTAACTTTTTTCGTGAATTGGTGGCCTGTTTTAGCGCATACAAGGTTTTGGAAAAAAATTAAATTCTAATCCCGATGCCATCCACGGACAGGATTTTTCAATTTGATTTTAAAGTAAAATGAAGCAATCCTAGGATAGACACTTAAATCTAGAATTTATCAATCCTAGAATAGTCACTAAATTTTAATTTATATTGGTTAAAATGAATCCAATGTTTATTGTGAAGCAAAATCTTCACTTAGCATATAAAACTATCATTTGGATTTAAAATTGAACCACTTGTTTGTTGTTATTGCTGGGTAATAGGTATATGCTCTCCCCTTTACTAGGTGATCAGAAAACCAGACTTACCTATTCCATTTTATGCATTTCAAGCTTTATTACATCCTTTAGAAGGCCTGTCATAGTGGGAAAAAGTACTCACCCTATAGGAATGACATAAGTGGGAACAACCAAAGCCAGGTTTTCCAACCCACTCTAATCAAAAGGGAATTTTGGGGAAACCCATATTCAATGGAAGTGAGCAAGATAACCATCCCCAAAATATTTGTTCTAAGGATTGGGAGGTCTCTTGAGGGAGTTTATCTATTTCCATGCCGAACGAAAACCTTTACTACAAACTATAGTGTAGAAAGCCAATCGTGTCAGTAACCAAAACGTCATTTTAATTAGAGTGCAAGGGGAGGGAAGAATCTGCCCCCAAGAAACTCACCATATAATCGCCATGGATTGTTTGCTCAAGGAATCAAGAAATATAGCCTTGAGTATGCACCTGGAAAAGACAAAAACACG
Source organism: Sequoiadendron giganteum (assembly GCA_007115665.2). Lineage (NCBI taxonomy): Eukaryota > Viridiplantae > Streptophyta > Pinopsida > Cupressales > Cupressaceae > Sequoiadendron > Sequoiadendron giganteum. The sequence continues at coordinate 337,839,174 of CM021101.1, read as the reverse complement.
GGCGCCCTCTAGGGGGTGACACGACTCTATGAGTTGACTCAATTTCAGCTTTGGGATGTGATTCCTATGATGACCTAATTGACAACTAAGAGTGAGTCTATTTGAATTGCTTATCTTGTTAAATACCTATGGAAATCTCAAAACATACACTCTTTGTTTAGATTTTAGGATTAACAAAACAACTATCTACTACTGTATGTCGTGTTTTTCACATTTAAATCAGATTAAGATCATCCAAAAATATCAAACTATCAAAACATGTCTATCTGAAAAAAATAATTGGTAAGTTTAGCACATCTGTGCTATGTTTTAGTGCATTTGTGCTCTATTTTGGTGCATCTATGCTCTATTTCGGTGCATTTGTGCTCTGTTTTAGCGCATTTGTGCTCTATTTTGGCACATCTGTGCTCTATTTTAGCACATCTGTGCTCTGTTTCGGTGCACCTGTGCTCTGTTTCGGGGCATTCATGCTCTGTTTCAGCACATCTATGTTTCGAGCCTAGGTAATTTTTCTGACAATCAGAAATCACTCATCTCAGTCTAGTCTTTTTCTATGCTTAGGGTTTGGAAGTCTGCAACTTTTTCCAAAAAGTCCCTAGAGAGGAAGATTAGAAAGCCAAAGAAATCTCTCAGTTATAAGAATTTATTGAAAAAGAGGAAATTTTTATACCAAAGTCGAAAGGTTTTTCTTGAACACAAGACTTTTATTCACCGATATCACAACTTTGTTAGAGGTTTCATTGGCGATTATGCTATAGAACCTTTATACTCACGAGCCTTCTTTCAAAGAAGAGCCCTTTCTCAAAGGAACAATCACAATCAACGTATTTGTTCCTCTTACATTCCCCAACTTGCAATTGTATACTCTACTCATCCTAATCAATTTCTGCAATAGAGAACTCAAGCACATTAGGCATTTATCACAAATCCTTCTTTTTACAAAGCTACGATCAAACTTCACAAAGTGAAAAATCATCTTTACTTTTGATCTTTGGTTTAATTCCCACCAACAAGATTTTCATCCTTTCAATTAGGGAATCATGAGTTAAACATTAAAAATCTTTTAAGTCATAGAATCTTCATTCTATCCTGACTTTCATATCTATCATAATTGCACTATTTTATTCTTTTTTATCAAAGTTAGTAGAAATTTGGCAAAAGCTTATGCCTGTTGTCACAAGATCTCGAAAGCACATAGAAAGAAATGAAAGGGAAATTACAATAGGCAAAATGGGTGATAATAGTGATAGGGAAGATAATCCCTTTCATAATTCAAATATTGAAGAGATAACAAAAGAAAAGCTCCAAGAAGTAGAGCAGAATTCCCAATTCCATACTCTTATGGAAAGGATTTTAGAACAAAACAAGGAAAGATATTTCCTTTCATTAGCTAATCAAGCAGCTAAGTTACTCGCTGATTTTGACACATAAGGGATTAAAGAAAATCTTGGAGCCCCTCTTAATGATTTTAATGCCCTCACTCAACAGTTAAAATAATTACAAGGGAAAATAAAAGAAATTCAATGGGGTACAACAAAGAAGTATGTTTTGGATGATATATGTCCTTATCCATTTGACAAGAGTCTTCAAATGATTCCTTTTCCAAAACATTGTGAAATCCCTAAATTTGATAGGTATAATGGGAAAATAGACCCCATTGAACATATAAGGGATTTCTGAAATATGAGCTTAGAATTTTCTCATCAAGATACCTACTTAATGCGATTGTTTCCATGAAGTCTGGGTGGACAATCCATGGAGTGGCTTTCAAAGATCACTCCCCCCATTAGAAAATTTGAGGAGTTAATAAATAAATCTATATCGTAATACTCCTACAACATCCAACACCAGATAATCATGATTGATCTTTGTAAGGTGAAACAAAAGGTAGGGGAATCTTTCACCACTTTTTTACAAAGGTGGAGAAGGGTGTTTGATAGATACTCTCATCCTATTCCGGAAATAGAAAAGATGTAGATCTTTATCGATAGTCTGAATCAAGAGATGAGTTACAGACTAAACCTTCACTATCCTCAATCATTTGAAAAATTGATTGAAAATGCGATTATTATTGAAGGTGTCTTGGTCAAGCGTGGAGTTCTAAAAATTAATAAAGAAGGTTCAAATTTGTACAACAACAACAACAATGACAAGTCATGATTTTGAACTTGAAATAAAAATGTTGTGAATGATGGGGTAGTAGATGCTAACAACGTGAATATGAAGCCTACCATCCTTAATGTATCGGGTGTCCAAACGTAGCAATAATGCTGGAAATTCTAGTACCCAAGGTAATGTTTCCAATCAAGGGAATGTGACCAATAATAATGGAACTAATTTTGGCAATAATCAAAATTCAAATGTGCCCAGATCTTTATATTTTTCAAATCAACGGAGTTTTACTCCCTTGGGCCAATCTTTGGAATCCATTCTCAAAGAACTGTTGAATCAAAATACTATTCCATTGCCACCACAAAGAGATTATGAGACTCTAGTTAAACCACCATTGTGGAATGACTCACAATTTTGTGATTATCATAGATGTAAAGGTCATAAGACAAATAATTGCCAAGGGTTAAAGAATATTGTTCAAAATTTGATTGATAACCATACTATCATGGTTGAAGGACATAATGTCAATGATGACCATCAGGCATTCAAGGATCCTCTCCCCAATTATCAAAAAGGGGAATCCTTGGGTGACAAGGGCAAGAATGTTAATTATGTCCATGACACCATTATCAATCATATTTATACGAATGATCAGCAAATCGATGCTATCAGAATCAAAGGTAAGCAAGAATATCGAGAGGTCAATGCTATGACAAGGAGACAAGCCAAAATCATTGTAAAAGGAAGCTCATCTAAAGCAATAGTTCCCCCTCCAAGTCAATACAATTTTGTTGATCAACTATGAAAAACATCGGCCCAAATTTCTATCTTGGAGCTCTTAAAATTGTCACCTACACATAAGGACATTCTGGAAAAGGTACTTGTTGATACAACTGTCTCTCTTAATCTGGATATCAATACATTTGAAGCCATGGTGGGACACTTGTCCTCATCCACATTTTTATCCTTTACTAAGAAGGATGACTCATCCATGACCTATCCGCATAATTCATCACTCTACCTAGAGGTTATGGTTCACAAAGCCTGAATTAGATGTGTCCTAATAGATGGGGGAGCTGGATTAAACATTTGTACTTTGAAATTGGTCCTTGCTTTGGGATATTAAGAAGAATCTATAGATCCACGAAGGAAAATTACAATCAAGGAATACAATGATGAGGAAAGAGCTTCCAAATGCCTCATCATGCTACCAATCAGAGTGGGACTTGTTGTGAAGAATACCTTTTGTTAGGTTCTAGATTGGTATCTATCCTATAACATACTCTTGGGTCATCCATGGATCCATGACATGCAAGTTTTTCCATATACTTATCATCAATTCTTGAAGTTTCCATATGATGGATAGGAAGTAACAATACCTGTTGATCACATTAGTAGTCAAACTTTCTCTAACCTAAGAGCAACTCAGGACACGCTCGTCCCACATAATAAAGAGGCTTTGGCCATTGCTACCTCCAAATACAATGAGCAAGCAAGAGAAATGATAAGCAATTTTGGCACCAAGATAAAATTAAAAGATAATGGAGTGGGGGAATATTCCTTATGTCTCTCTTATCTACTCATATCTCCAAGATCCCATGGTCAACCATCAACATCTGTACAATAGGCTATAGTAGCTTTAGCCTCAACTTCAGTTCCCATCACCAAGTTTAATGGAGTATTTATCAAAGAAAATGAAATGGAAGATATGGCTATCCTTTATTGGCTCTATAAAGATGAAGAAGAATCCGTACAACATGTCAAGTTACCCATAGAGCAATATGGAAAAGGTTATGCGATCATGCAGCAAATGAGTTATGAACGAAATGGCCCTATAGGTAAAAGAAAAGAGGGTATTGTTGAACCTATCCAACTGAAAACAATGCACCCAAAGGATAAGACTGGGTTGGGATATGGTGAGGATACAAAGGAATAAGTGGTACAAAGAATGTCTAATGAGGAGTTAGCTGAAACAATTCTGAGAATTCAAGCAAATAATTTTGACACTGACTCCAATGAATACGAATGGGATGACATCTCTGATGATACATTCTTGACAGATAAAATGGTGGATGTCATACACAAATTCACACCCACATTCTTACAAGGGGAAAGCTCAAGGCCTTTGCTTGATTACATTCTACTAAGTGATCATGACTCAAGTGAGACCGATTTGATTCAAAGTGGGACAGATCATCCACAGGAGGATACCATCCTAGACCTCTCCCATAACGAAGTTAATAATAGCATCATGACACTAATGGCCAATAACCTTACTCATCCTAATGATCCATTTCCTTTGGTCCATCCCGAACTCATCGATTGGGAACAAATCGCATGCATTGATATCCCAACTTTTCCAAATGACGAAACCATCATAAAATTCCTTTGTTCATCCCAAATGGAAACAAGTTCCACCGAGGAATCACAAGATCAGATTTTTCGACAGGAAAGTGCCAAGTTTCTTAGCTATGAAATAAATAACATAAAAGAAAGATCTAATGGTGAAAACCTAACAAAGACAGTATTAGATCAAGAAAAGAGAAAAATAAAAAGCGTAACCAATAGTGAAAACCTTTCAAAGGCACTAGAGGATGAGAAACTTGACACTCTCCTGGAACATTACCAGGAAAGGTCTTCTATTCTAATAGAACCAACAGAGGCACTCAATATAGTTACTACGGAACAACGTAAAGTCTTACAACTTTTTGCATCTCTAATAGAAGAGGAAACACCAGGATTCAAAAAATTTCTCAAGAAAAATCAAATCATTTTTGCATGGTCCTACATGGATATGCCTGTATTGGATCCAGATCTCATCATGCATCATCTATCTATTATGCCAAGGGAAAAAACTGTGAAGCATAAAATTAGAAAAATGCATCCACATGTTGCATTATTGGTTAAGGAAGAATTAAAGAAACTTTTAGATGTTGGATTCATTCAGTCTATTGACCATCCAGAATGGATCTCCAATATCGTACCTATTTCAAAGCCAAATGGGAGGATTAGAATTTGTACAGATTTCAGAGATTTGAACAAGGCATGTCCTAAGGATGATTTCCCTTTTCCAAACATAGATATGATTGTTTATTTGACTGGTGGACATGCTATGTATTCATTAATGGATGGATTTTCAAAATACAACCAGATAAAGATTGCACCAAAGGATCAGGATAAAACAACGTTCACATGACCTTGGGGTACTTATTTATGGAATGTAATACCATTTGGGTTGAAGAATGTAGGAGCTACATACCAATGTGCAATGAAAATGATTTTTCATGATATGATCCATACATTCATTGAGGATTAGGTCGATGATCTCCTCGCTAAATCTAACACCAGGGAAGGACACATTGCTATCTTATCTAAAATTTCCAAAGAATGGAACAATTCAAAGTGAGACTTAATCCAAAGAAATGTGTCTTTGGAGTAAAATATGGAAAGCTACTAGGTTATATTGTATCATAAAAAAGAATTGAGGTGGATCTAGCTAAGGTACAAGAAATTCTTGATATTTCACCACCAAGGAACATTAGTCAACTATGCACTTTGCAGGGATGGTTACAATCCATCAGAAGATTTATTACCCAACTGGTAGATAAAAGTCTACCATTTACTCATCTCTTACATAAGAATGTTCTATTTAAATGGGAAGACAAATGTGAAGCAACGTTTGATAAGATAAAGCAGTATCTAATGAATCCACCAGTATTGATTCCACCAGTGCAAGGTGCACCACTCATATTGTATATTTCTTCCACAGAAGTGTCCCTAGGATCATTACTGGCACAGGAAGACAACTCAAGAAAAGAGCGAGCAATCTATTACATCAGTCAAACTTTGACAAGTCATGAGCTAAATTACACCTTCATTGAAAAAGATTACTTAGTAGTAGTGTTCACTTCTCAAAATTTATGACACTATATGCTAGCACATACAATAAAGCTTGTGGCTAAGATTGATCCACTCAAATACCTTCTAAGGCAACTTTAACTGGAAGGTTGGCTAAATGGGTCATGATTCTGAGTGAATTTAGAATTCATTATGTGGATCACAAAGCTATAAAGGGACAGGTAATTGCAAATCAGTTAGCAGAAGCACCAATGCCAGTGGAACACCAAATACACATTAATTTTTCTAATGCTGATGTATTCACAATGGCTATTAGATAGTCATGGGCACTCTACTTTGATGGTTCCTACACTCAACATGGTTTAGGAGTAGGGATTCTTTTTATTACACCTCAAGGACATAGAATTCCAAAATCTTATAGGCTAATTTTCCCTTGCACAAATAACATAGCTGAGTATGAGGCATTATTAATTGGCATGAGAATTGCAGTGGGCTATAAAATCATAGAACTTCAAATTTTTGGTGATTCACAACTTGTTATAAATCAAATCAATGATGAATATCACACTAAGGATGACAAGTTGATACCTTACAAAAATATGGTGGATGATTTCAATAAATACTTTGTTGATATCACGTTCATACAAATTTCACATATTGATAATAAAGCAGTGGACGCCATGGCTACAATCACATCTCTTCTCTAGTTGTTAGAGAATCAAGCATGGTACGATTTCCTGGTGGAACAATTATTTTCTCTCACCTATCATAATCTAGAAACTCAAATCATTTGCCACTTAACCAGTTATGATTCCCCCTTGTATGTCCAAATTTACGCTTACCTAAAGGATACTATTTTACCTTTAGATTTGTCTAGAAATCAAAAAAGGAGTTTCATCCGTCAATCCTCCCATTACACCTTAATTGATGACATCTTATACCGGCGTGGTCTAGATGGTACCCTCCTTAGATGTCTCAAATGTGATGAATCAAAAAATGCCTTACAAGAGGTACATGGTGGCATTTGTGGGACACACTCAAGTGGACTAACCTTAGCAAAGAAACTTGTTAGATTGGGTTACTATTGGCCAACCATGGAGAAGGAATCATTCATCTATGTGAAGAAATGTGAAAAATGTCAGATTCATGGGAATCTCATTCATGCTCTTGCTTGGGAATTACAACCATTAACCACAACATGGCCTTTCACTCAATGGGGATTGGACTTGGTTGGAAAGATACACCCATCATCTTCAAATGGACACAAATTCATCATCACGGCCACTGAGTATTTTCCTAAGTGGATTGAAGTTGTTCCCCTAACAACTGTTACTGGAAAATAAATATCTTCATTCATTTTGAACTATATCATATGTCAATATGGTATTCCAAACTCCAATATCACAGACAATGGAAGACCTTTTAAAAATCAAGATGTTGATGAACTATGTGAAAGATTTTGCATCCAACACAGGTTCTCTACACCTTACTATCCACAAGGGAATGGTCAAGTTGAAGCTTCAAACAAAACAATTCTAAAGATTTTGAATAAAACAGTGAATGAGGCAAGTCGTGATTAGCATGTCTAATTGAATCTAGCATTGTGGGCATACAGAACAATTATTCACACACCAACAGGTGCTACTTCCTATGCTTTGGTCTATAGAGCAGAAGCTATTCTACCACTGGAAGTTGATCTTCCCTCACTTCGAGTATCACTAAAAGGGCTAATCAATGATGAAGACTACATAATATCAAGATTGCAAGAGTTGGAATTGCTTGATGAATGGCGTGAAACTGCAGTTAATCATTTAAAGGGATATCCACAAGTTATGTCCCGCAGCTACAATCATAGAGTCAAACCAAAAAATTTTCAAGTGGGTGATTTGGTTCTCAAAGAGAACCCTCGTAATCAGCAAGATTAGGAAAAGAAAGGAAAGTTCGAACCTAATTGGTTGCACCCGTTCGTTATCATTGCTGCATATGGATCGGAGGCATATCAGTTGTCAACATTATAGGGGACTTGTTTGAAGATCTGACCAACAACATTCATTTGAAGAATTTTTATGCCTAAAAATATCAAAAACAATATAAAATGTCCTAAAAAAAAATCAAAAATCAAAAAGAGTGAAAAAAATACAAAAAAATAAAAAAGAGAACAAAAAATTGTTGCCTTGATGAAAACCTGGCAAATAGGCATCTTGGTAACAACAAAAAAATCATAAAATTAAGAAAAAGTGCAATAAGAACAAATGGTGAAAACCTGGCAAATAGGCATTGTTTGTGATTTTGTTTGGCTCTCTCATCTATTAGGTTACATTTTGCATAGCCACCTTCCATTGGCATCACATACATGCCTCGTCATCATATTCACATCATATGAAAAACATTTCATCATGGCTTGATGATTAGGGTTATCCTTAGCAGTAGTTGTGTCTAACAGGAGTCAGAGTACAAGGTCACTAAGGGGGAAATTAGCTTCTTGGAGCTTTCTAGTAGGCAATTGGCAACATGTGTCAGGAATTGGAATATCAGGAAACAACAAACTTGTCCAATTAAACTAATTCCACATGACTATTTGGCGGATAATTGAAAAAAATTGGATGATCTTAATTTGAATAAAATGAATGACAAAAGTTGAATTGTTGTTTTGACATTTGATGACATCATGGAGTGGTTCAATGATGTACTGAACTAGAATCACAAGGAAGGAGTATGATTTTCTTTTGCTTGCTGTCTGTAAGCTAATCATTATTATTGTGCAAATTTTTCATGGGACATGCTCTACAATGTATCATTGATGACATTTCAGAATTTGCATAGGAAAATGGTTAACTTTCATCTGTTTATGCAAACAATACTCAGGTCATCTTGGTTCAATTATACCTCAATGCTTGTATTAACCTGTTATATCAAACATCATGAAAGCAATACTCAGGTCATCATTGGTGCTAACATACCCTTTGATGATTTTACTAACTTTCAACATATCAAAAGGCTCAATGATGAAAATCAAGCACAACATGGAATGACAAACAAGAGAATGGCTCATTACTACATTCTAGGATTGCATAATTCATTTAGATTTGCATTTTGGGGCTTTCTAAGGTAGATTTTTGAAGGTTGGAAAAAATTTCATATATATTTTTAGACAACAATTGAGTACATTTAGAAATTTGTGTCATTCCATTACATTTTCATTCATTACATATCATTTCATCATGATTATTCATTTAAGATATCATTATCATTACATTTGCATTATTTTCTATTTTTCACATCATATCATTTGATTATCAATATTATCATTATTCGATTTCATTTTAGTTTATCATGATCATTATCCATATTTAAATATTATATCATTATCATCATATTATGCATTGATCATTCATCTTATATTATATCATTTCATAACATTTTCATTTTGCATCCATTTCACATCATCTTACATAAATCTACATGTATACAAAGATTGCATCCATTTTCATATCATCATTTCAATTATAAGTTTCAATTGTGTCATATCATTAGGTATTATTACATTAATATATTCCATTATGAATCATTTCATTATCATTCATTCACCATGATCATTATCATCATTATTCACCAATTCATATCATTATTATCGTCATTATTCATGTTAGTTCATATATATCCCATTTTCATATCATGTGCATATCATTCATTAAACATTCATCTTATTTATATCTCATCACATTGTCCCATTCAATTAATAACTTTTCATTTAGGTCTTATTCATATTAGTTTACATCATATCATTTTTAGGACATATCATCTCATTAAAATCATTCATCATTACATTATTACATCTTGAATTCATTACATGCATCATAAAAGAAAATCATTTAGATTGCATCATAAAATAAACATCCATCCATAATAATTTCATCATATTACTTCATCATATCATCATTGCATCATCATTTATCATTTCATCATTATTTGCATCATCATCATAAAAATCATAAACATCATACAATATAGACATAAAATGCATACATGAATCCATAACACATGCACAATCGAATCATCACTACATATCATAAATATCATCAAAACAAATTTCCATAGGTACAAGGATATCAAATTTTTCAACAAGATATATCAAATACAATGAATAAATGTGTCAAGACACTCATCACTGAGGTGCATCTAGTCGTGGCACATGGCTACTACTGTCCCCTAGGGTAGTAGGTCCTGTTGGATCTCTGCTCCTTGAAGATCTAATCTCTTGTCTGACTGGTTGACCCACACTCCTGGTAGCACTCATGGTATGGTTGCATGAATGGGTCCAAGACCGAGTACCTGACTGTGTGAAGGAAATCCTCCTCTTGGGTGGCACTACCTCAAAGTATCTCATCCTATAATACTTAGCCTCCTGAGTAGTCTCCAAACCCTCTGCTACAACCTCTCCAATAGAGGTGATCTCAACTAATCTCAAGATTCTCTCAGCTACCCCCTTGGCCTATATGCATCACTCTCGAAAGCTATCTCACTCTGCTATAAGTTGAGCTATTTGTGGGTCAGGAGGTGGTGGCTGTGCAACCTATGCCTGTAGTTGGTTGATTGTCACTTGTGCCTGTGCTAACTGACTCAAAAGAGTCTGAACCTCTTCCTATAAGGTATCCATCTATCCCTATGTAGGATCCTTGATAGTGATCCATGGAGCCGAAGTACTCGCCTAATCTACCACTCTCGATGTCTGCAGCCTTGTACTGAAAGGTACATCAAAGAAAAACCTCTGACCTCCACTCCCACCACCTTCGTCAACCCTGTCATCACCACTGTCCTATGAGCTATCTAACTCCTCCTCCTCCATCTCCTCATCCTTCTCATCCTCCTCATCAACATCCATAGCTACCCCACCTATATCCTCGGCCCACCTTGCCTGTGCCCCTGCCTCTGTTGGTACCTGTGTATGACCCTGTGGCTACCCTATTGTTGCCTATGCCTATGGCTGTCGTCATGCCCGTTGTATCATTGGTCCTCCCAATAATGGAGCAGGCTCCTATGGACTGGTAAATATCGAAAAGGGATGTGTGTAGAATTATCTTGCATACTAATTTGTCATCCCTACATCTGTAACCTCTAGATGTATAGCTCAATAACCTGGTTGTAGATCTAGATATTCTACTCTGGCAGCCTCTATCATCACAAATGGACCCCACTCTAGCACATCTTCTCGATGCCTCGCATAGTGTGCGGCACCCTATGGCATCATCTGTACTAATCCATACTATCTTAGGACCCTCATCCCTAGGAACCACTCAATGATAAATGGGGTACGACCAACCAAGTACCTCAATCTCGTGCAGTAAGGCAGCTCTATATTATCCACCTCCTAGGGATCACAATCCAAATATGGTCTCCAAATGACTATATTCAAATCATCTAGCACACATCGCTAGTACTCTAACTTGCCCAGCATCGACTGGACAAGGGGACCTATGTAGGCATAAACATATGGAAAACTAAGTGGGAAATCTCTCCAAACAATGGGGCGAGTGATGGAAAAATGCTCCCATGCCCATATCTGTAAAAGAGTAACTCCACAGGAGAGACTCTTCCCATCTAATTACATGACCCAATGAGGATCATGATATAGATGGGAAAGCATGCATGATCCCCATGCATATCTAGTTCTGATGGAGAAGCATGTCCTCTAGAATCCTACCCCAACTAACGGATAGTCCCTTTGACCTACAATTAGGACAAGGGAAACCACCGATGAATCCTACTAACACCGAAGGAAGTGGGGCATATCTCTCCACCATATCCTTCTAGGAAATCTCATACCCGCCGGCATGAGGATCCTAGAAGACTTGTCCTAGTGCATCAGTCCCTCCAATCTCCTTGTGATCATAGATCACAAGCTCACTAACTACGGGAATACCCAGAATCCTATATACATCCTCTGGAGTAGCGGTAATCTCTCCTATGGGTAGATGAAAGGTGTTATTCTCACTATGCCACCTCTCAGCTAGTGCAGTCAATAGTGCCTTGTTGATCCTATACTACGGGATCCTTAATATTGGAATCAACCCACACTGGTATATCACCTCCAGATCTGCTTGGGACAATTGAGGGATTATCTCCCACATCCAGGGAAATCTCTCTATAATCTGGAGGAGGTTAAATTCCTCCTTTATAACATTATAAGCAATCATGCAAATCAATCAGCAGGGAATATCCAATCAAATCCATACATCAATCAGCTCAATCAAATCAAATCCTATTTGTTTTTCAATCATGAAAGCAAATTTATCAATCATTTCTACTATTTGTTTTTCATATTGCATGGAAAAAAATTTAACAGTAAATTGACTCAACATCTATCTATTTGTCTTTCAATCGGGAAAGCAAATATTTCATCTATCATTTGTCTTTCAATCGAGAAAGAAAATCTATCATCTATCATTTGTCTTTCAATCGGGAAAGCAAATCTATCATCTTTCCTATTTGTTTTTCAATCAGGAAAGAAAATTTATGAATCATCTTTACTATTTGTTCTTCATGCATGAAGATAAATTTATCAAATCAAGATAATCTATTCTTGATGTTATTCAACAAAATATAATCAGTTGTCTAATCTAGCAATAGTCATAAAGTACATATCAATTTTTCTTCAAAAATTGAAATTCAAAAAAATTTCATGGATGCGCTAAAATAGTCCATCAATGTGCTAAATCATGTATGCACGACTTTAATACATGGATGCGCTAAAATAGTCATGCAATGCGTGACTCCATCTATGCGCAATTCTATCTAGTCTATGTGCCAAAATAGACTATGAATGCGCTAAATCACCTAGGAACAATTCTATCATGTAGATGCGCTACTCTATCTCATCAATGCGCTAAAATAGCCTATGCATTAATCTAGTATCCTACATGGGAAAAATTTTTGGGATGTGCTACTTAATTTATCCTATGCACAATTTCATCTATGCGTAATTGTTCTACATCTATGTGCTACTTTGTATGCATGAATCTATCTAATGGATGCACCGAACTATGGCTCGCATGTGCTAAAATAGAACGTAAAAAAATTGAAAATTTGAAAAATGCATGAAAATCAATCAAAAATTTGCAAAGAGGATCAAGTCAACTTATCGGAGGTTCATATGTAGCTGGTCTCTAATATCGGTGGGCTCGCTTGAATCTGTGGTGCTCATAATGGATCGGCATCTCATTTTTATTTCTCAAAGCTCTAAAAATTACTACAAGTTACTATTCAAATGACAATAACTTTTCATCTTTTCCATCTTTTAAGGGGGTAAAAGTGGGAATTTTTCTTTTTTTCACTATACAGAGCGCTATTTCGAGAGTTAAATTGCCAATTTATCTCTAAAAATCAATTAAATTCTTTCGAATCATCCTCATCATCATGCGACTTATCTCTCGAGGGGGCATATAACATCAGTAAATTTCCAAATTTTGGGGCAAAATTCTTTAAAGTAATGCGTAAAACACATCACTTCAAAGAGGGGTAAAATGTACACATCTAAAAATGGTCACGGTTATTCAAACCTGTTAATTAATTAAATATAAATTATTTAATTAATATTCTAAAGTCATCTACATGTAAATAAATTTAATTATTTATTTATATTTTTCATTTTTCCAATTCTGCTAGTTTAATTAAATAAAAAAGTTTATTTAATTATTGCTATTTTATTCTTAATTAAATTAAATAAATTTCAAAGTTTATTTATTTGATTATCATTTTATTTCTAAAGTTTGAACATTTAAATTCAAACAAAAGAATATTCATCCTTCATTTCACATTTAAATATTTTAAATTTAATATCTTTTTCATCCCACTTAATTAAATATTGTAAAATATTTAATTACTCATCTTTTTCACTTCTCACACATAAATAAATAGTAATTATTTAATTCTGGAAGATTCCAAATTCATTGTCACATGTAATTAGCAATTATCCTCAACTTTCAACCAATTTTCATAAATGAAAAGACAAATTGCAATTTCTTTCCATTTTTGAATGAGGATGGTTTTGTGGGTTGAAAACATTCTTCCACTTTGCTCTCAACTTCTTAATCTTACACCGTTCATCTTAACAGGTTTGAATTTCAATCGTTGAACTCTACCAACTAGATTCTTACCTTCGAAAATCTATAAATACAACCTTCTTGTAAGTAGATTTCATCCTAGATTTCATACGTAGTTACTATAGTTGCATTCGAATCAGCATAATCAACATTTGAGCAATATCATAGCATTTTAGCATTTCAAGTACAATTTCATAGTTTAAATCATATAGAAATACACATGCATTTTCAATCAATCTCATTCTCCTAAGTTGTCATTTCAACAAGCTATTGCTTACACAACTGAGAACCAGTAACTTTAATCAAATCCTTGGAGAAAGAGGACAATGGGACGAATTTGAAGAAGCTTCTTTCATTTAGAGTTTGCATTTGTATTTTCTAAATTAGTTTCTTTCAATCTAATGTCTCATTGGTGTGTTGGTTTACTTTTTAATTAGTTCACTTATTCTAACAACACATAATCTGTGGTAGAGTATGTATTTCTTTTGATGGTAAGCATAATACTGATGATGTTCTTTATGTTGAAGGTTTGAAGCATAACATTTTGAGTGTTGGACAGATGGTTGATAAGGGTTACAATCTTCAATTCAAAGATGGAAAGTGTAGCATACTGAGAAGTTCTAGAAATGTGATTTCTTCAGGCACAAAAACAAAAGGTAACATCTTTCATTTGAATGCTGGTAGTAAAAGTTATCTGATTGCTCAAGTTGATGAAAGTTGGTTATGGCATAGAAGAACGTGTCATGTAAAATTTGACAGTATTATTAATATAAGTTCATCATAGGCAGTAAGAGATCTTCCTAAGTTGGTGAAGCCTTCTAATACCATATCAAGGAATGTCAGTCAGGAAAACAAACTAGAATTTTATTTCACAGCAAACAACATTATTCAAATGAATTGTTGGAACTTGTGCATACTGACTTGTTTGGTCGTACTAGAATCAAAAGTCTACAAGGTTAGAACTACTTCATGTTTCTCATTGATCATTGCTCTAGGATGATGTGGGTTACTTTCTTAAGGGAGAAATCTGAAGCTCTAGAAAAGTTCAATATATTTAAGGCTATGGTTGAGATAGAGACAGGTCTGAAGATTAAGTATCTGAGATCAGATAGAGGTGGTGAATTCACTTCCGATGAGTTTAATTCTTTTTCTGAAGAGAATGGGATAAAGAGACAGTTATCTGCACCGCAAACCCCTCAACATAATGGAGTTGTAGAAAGAAGGAATATGGCAGTTCAAGATGCTACTAGAACTATGATGTTGGAAGGAAATGTCCCTCATATCCATTGGAGAGAAGTTGTGAGTACTGCTTTCTATATTCTTAATTGGATACAAATCAAGGGTAATACTGGTAAGACTCCTTTTGAGCTATGGTTTGGTCATAAGCCTACTATCAAATATTTCAAAATCTTTGGGAGCAAATGCTATATCAAGAGAGATGAAGATCTTAGAAAGTTTGATGCTATAAATGATGAAGGAATATTTCTTGGTTATTCTACTAAGGGCAAGGCCTAATAGTGCTACAACAAGAGATTGAAGAAAATGGTTGAAATTGAAAATGTTAAGGTTGATGAAGACATTTCTAGATCCTCTTAAACCTGTGGATATGATTATGATGATCAAAATGATAGTACAAACAAGATTCAAACTTCAAATCAAGTTTAGATCATTCTGATGAATCAAGAAGAACAACAAGAAGAAGAGACTGGTAAAATTGCAAAAGAGAGACCTCAAGACCTTGAAATTCAAGAACACTCTAAGACTCCAAGGTATGTGAGATTGAATCATTCAGAAAATTAGATAATAGGAGATAAGAACAAATGTGTTCAGACTAGGAGAATAATTGCAGAAGAATATTGTTTAATTTCAAAAGTTGAGCCAAGTAATGTCAATGAATCATGCAAAGATGAACATTGGATTGAAGCTATGAAAGAAGAACTACAAAATATTGAGAAGAATAATATATGGATTCTTGTTCCTAGACCTAAAGACAAAAATATAATTGGAGCTAAATGGTTCTTTAGAAAAAAATTGAATGAACAAGGTGAAGTTATTAGAAACAAAGCAAGGCTAGTATGTAAAGGATACTCTCAGATGGAAGGTATTGACTTTGAAGAAACCTTTTCCCTTGTTGCTAGAATTGAAGCTATGAGATTGTTTCTTGCTTATGTTGCTTATAAAAACTACAAAGTTTATCAGAGGATGTCAAGTTAGCATTTCTAAATGGTGAATTAAAGGAAGAGGTATATATTGAGCCAACTGATGGATTTCAATTGATTGATCAGGGATATATGGTTTGTCTTTTAAATAAAGTATTGTATGGAATCAAACAAGCCCCTAGAGCTTAGTATGCCAGATTAGCTAAGTACTTGATGAAGCTTGGATTTAACAAAGGTATTGTTGATAGTAAGTTGTATTTCAAGATTGATGATGATAAATATTTGTTTGTGGAAGTCTTTTTTGATGACATCATTTTTGGAGGAGATGATGGTTTGTGCATGAATTTTTCTAATGAGATGCAAAATGAGTTTGAGATGTCAATGATCAGAGAGTTGAAATTATTCTTGGGATTGAAAATTACTCAGGTAGATAAAGGGATCTTTATATCTCAGTCCAAGTATGTGAGAGAACTGCTAAAGAAGTTTGGTATCAAAGATTCAAAACTAGTCGGTACACCCATGGTGACCAGATGCAAGTTGACACAAGATGATGATTCTTAGAAAGAAAATCAGACTAGATACAAATCAATAATTGGTGGATTATGGTATTTGACTCAAACTAGAATTGATATCATGAGTTCTATGTGCATTGTTGCTAGATTTCAAGCCGATCCTAAGGAATCTCATGTGACTTCTATGAAGAGAATTTTTAGATACTTGAAGGGAATTGTTGATTTTGGCCTATGGTATTTTAATGATGACGATCTTACTTTAAGTGCCTTTACTAATGCTGATTGGGAAGGAGATGTGAATGAAAGGAAATGTACTAGTGGTGGCACATTTTTCTTGGGAAAGAAATTGATTTCATTGTTAAGCAAAAAGAAGAATGTAATTTCCTTGTCTACTATAGAGGCAAAATATATTGCTACTGCTAACAATTGTACTTAAGTATTGTGGATGAAGTAGATGTTGAAAGATATCAGAGTTGTGTATGATGAACGCATTGCTATATTCTATGATAACTCAAGTGCTATAAATATTTCTAAAAATCCAATGTTTCATTCAAATAAAAAGCATAAATCTATCAAGAACCACTTTTTGAGAGATAAAGTGAGTGATAAGGAAGTTAGACTAGAGTATGTGCCCACTAAAGAACAGATTGCAGACATCTTTACTAAGCTTTTTCCTAAAGATACTTTTGATTATCTCAGAGAGAAGTTAGGGGTGATTACCCCTCCTAATCAGAACTAAGATGCATAGTCTTTGCATTAGTCTGTACATTCATAGTCATATCTTGATATAGATGGATGTTGTGGTGGCTGCTACTCAAGGGGAGTAGTCAAATGATTCAGATATGTGGTTCAGAGGTTGTGAACCTTTTCCATTGATGTCAAAGGGGGAGAAGAGTAATGTGAAAAAATATGGAAGAGATAAAATTAAGGGGGAGAAGAACAGTATGAGAAGAGTAATGTGTAAAGGGGAGATTGCTGGAAGAAGAGTTAGTTGCTTTGATGGTTCATTTTTCACACCATGTGTTTCCATCAATGCCAAAGGGGGAGATTGTTGGATGTTGTGGTTGATTTTGTGATATGTGGTTGCCATTTATGTCAAAAATATTAGCATAAAATTCTTTAAGGCTGTATATGTCAAGGATATTGAGAAAATTGAAATAAATATGTTATAGGTTGTCTGTGAAGCAATGAAGATTAGTATGGAGGGAAATCCAGTATGTTGTAAGCTAGATGTTGTGGAATAAAGGGTTTTTTTTTAAGCCTATCTTGTTTCTAATCTATAAGTTTCAGAGGTGTGCATGAAGATATGAGGAAGTTATAAGTTTCTATGTTCTGATAGCTATTATGTTACTACAAATGGTGTTCATGGAAGAAAACAATGTGATTCTGGTAATCCGAGTTGTTGTGTATGTTCTTGTGATGCTCGTGGATGTTTCTAGATTATGTTCTATCTATGTTTCACATCCACATTGATCATTGTTCCCACGATCCAAGATTTTCTCTTGCATGTTCATGTTTTTCATGTTCACGGACAAAAAGGTGGTTGAAGCGTGTTGTGGATCTTTGAGGAAGAATATTTGAAGGTTTTTTTCTTTGAGAATATTTTTTTAGGTCCCTACTTGTGGCCAACTTTGGTTGATGCACATTGATAATTTTTATTGTTTTGGACCGATAGTTTGCATTCATTCTATTATTGTATTGAAGCCGACATAAAGAAATGTAATTTCTTGTTGCAGATATATATAAGTGATTGTTTCTTCATTTGAGATGTATGAGGTGTATGTGAAATGAAAATTATGCAAGTTCTATGTGCGAATAAGGTTCATATCATTCAAAGGTAGAGAAGAGTGTGAAGAAGAGTGAAAGATGGTGAATAAGTGTTCATGTGCTTAATCGAAACTGTACTCAGGAATTTGCAGATGCTACTCTCTTAGTTAAGTTTCTTCAGATGGTTTTAATTTGAATATTTTCTATAAGACAATGAATCTTCCTTTGAGAAATGAGCCTCAGGCATTGCACTTGAATGCATTTGAATTCCTCTTATATTATTCTTATACTTTTAACAGGGTATAACTTGTGGATTAACCTCCACCGTGGTTTTCCCCCTAACAGGGTTTCCACGCAAAAAATCTTGGTGTTATGTGTGTTTTTGATGTGTTGTTGATTCATTCTTTCACTGCTAGTAATTAGATCTAAGAATTAAGGTTAATAAGATTAATAAGTTTGAAATTTTGGGACAATTGATTCACCCCCCCTCTCAGTTGTCGGCCCTTGTGTTGCCAACATATATTATATGTCAAATCTTTATCCAAGACTTGGAAAATTACCTCTTTTTGAATGGGACCTATCTGAATTGGTAATACAATTAAGCCCTTTGATGCTCTTTCTTCATCATCATAAGCTTTGATGGTGATATTTTTCCTTGTGTCTATTACATTTTCAGAGAATCTCAATGCACAGACAAGCTTTAAAGTACATATATTAAGATCGACTCCCCTATCTATTAGGACACGCTTGACATGACTTTTATGGATTAGGCCCTCATTTGGAGTGCTACGTTATTAGGATGAGTGAGAGATACATCATCATTTTCTAAAAAGGATAAGAAATGATGCACAACCAGATGTCCTACCATGGCTTGGAAAGTGCAAGCTTCCAAATTATTTGGTACTGTTGTATCAACTAAGGCTTTTTCCAAGATCTCCTTGTGGGCGGGGGAGATTTTATGGAGCTCCAATATTGATATTTGTGCAGGAATCATTTGGAGCTAAATGAAAATGTTATATTGATGAGATGGGGCAGCAAGTGTTTTGGAGGTGCTGCCTTTTAAAACATATTTAGATTGTGCCCTTGTGGTCACATTTACGAGCACACTGTCTTACTTTCCTTTTATTTTTATGACATTCATTTGATTATCAGTTGCAACCATGTCTTGCTAGATATTATGGATTTGATTAGAGGGGATGTTGATGTCATTGATTGGATGGTTGGTTGCAATAGTTTATATTGAGTTATTGATCTCAATGTCATTTGTCTGGTCTTCGACGACTAAAATATGATAGATGGTAGTTCCATGAACATAGTTCACACTTTTTCCCTTCCCATTTGTGGTAGAAGACTTCCCTTTGTCATAATTTGGTAAGGGGTTCTTAAATACCCCATGATCAGTATTGGTTTGGGGTCCTTCTATCTAAATGATTTTATTATCAATCAAGTCTTGTATCTTATGTTTTAATTGCATGCAACTATTGGTTAGGTGACCTTTGCATCGATGGAACTCGCAATAGTGGGCCTTATTCCACCATGACGATTTTACTTTGGGTTCAAAACCTTGGGTGTCGGGGATAGTGATAATATTTTGCACAAGAAGTTCTTTCAATGCAGATTCATATGATTGACCCAAAGGTGTGAACTTCCTGCGGTTGTTCGATGTTTGGTATGGTAGTCTAGGTGGAGGATTATTTGGGTTATTATTCTGATTGTTGTTCTGATTTGTGTTTTGGTTGGTATTGTTGTGATTGGGGGTTTGGCTAGTCCTGGGTATGATTCCTGATATATTGAAGACCAATTTGGCATTATGCATTTCAGCCAAAGTATCATTGCCATTATTCTTGTATTTTTTCCAAACTTTGGTTTGACACTATTGGAGGAATTGGCTGAATTATTTTTGTTGTAAATTTTCAAGATTCCTTGCTTGACCAAGGCTTCTTCAAATTTTATCCCATTTTCAATTAATTTTTCAAAAGTTGGAGAACATTGTAATTCAAGCCTATAAATCATATCATCATTTAAGTTGTCAACAAATACCTCCATCTTCTCTTTTTCTGGTATGGGATGAGGGTACCTTGCAAATAATCTTCTCCACCTCTGAAAAAATACTAGGAATGATTCCCCCTTCTTTTATTTAACATTGCAAAGGTCCTTCATTTTGATCTTATGCTAGATGTTATATGTGTATACACCTAAAATTGGTCTAGAGCATCTGATTAATTAAATATGAATTATTTGATTAATTATCCTAATTTCCTCTACCATTTGAATAAATAGAAATATTTATTTATATAGTTCACATTTAATATTCATCTCAATTAAATAAACAAAGTTAAATACTTTGTTCGATTTAATTATCAAATCCCTATTTCAATCTATCACATCAATCTTAAATTAATTAAATAAAGATCAAAACACTATTGATTAATTGCCATATTCTTCTGTTTAATTTAATAAACAACTATCCTATAGTTCGTTTTATTAAATTATTTATCTCCCTTTTCCTAATTTAAATAAATCAAAAATATTTGAATTAGAGCATAAAGAATATTCCATCTACATTTCCTCAAAAATGAATTAGATTTCCTATGTCTAAATCATGTCTAAAATATGTCAAAATTAATTGATTGGAACTTCACGGGAAGTTTTGGAGATAAATTTGGAATTTGATCTCTCAATCCTCCTCCATCAATCTTTCCTCTTCTCTTGCCTGGTGTTTTCATGGGTAGAGACAATCTCCATTTTTCTCTCAATCTCCTCCATCTCTCACCATTCAATCCTCCAGATTGAATCCAAGCCTCTCAAAGCTTTCCCTATGCATTTCTACAACCAAGAAATCTATAAATAAAGCCTCATTGAACCAAGAAAAGGATCGAGATAATCTGAATTTTGCACTCTTACTCTACAGGAATTAAAGCATCAAAGCATCAAGCATTCACACATCAAGCATCAAGCAATCAAGTTTTCATCAATGGCTGCCTCCTATAGCTGCAATTATCTATTTCACATCAATAGCATGCTAGTTTAATTGATTTATCATTTAGCATTGCATTATCATCATCTTGTTCTTCAGATAATCATTTTAATAGTCTTATTTACTTAAATAATCTGAGAGCAAATCAGGATTTAATAAATCTTTGAGGGTAGAGAACAATATGACGCTTTCAATTGATTATTGCTTTGATTTAGTTCAAATTGAGTTGTCTTTGATATAATGTCTTATTAAGAAGTGTCTTTTGTGCTTATTCACTTATTTTACACTTACAATTTGGCACCCACCGTGGGGCATTAACCCCAATTTTATCAATTTTCTTGGAAAGTATCACGTAGGTTCTTGGCATGTTTTTCATGTAGTGCCTCCATTAAAAGTTTTAGTGCTTCTGCTCACTGTTTTAGCACTTCCGGTTACTATTTTAGCGCTTTTGTGTTTTAGCACTTCTAGGACTTATTTTAGCGCTTTTGTGTTTTAGCACTTCTGGCCTTTGTTTTAGCGCTTTTGGTCTCTGTTTTAGTGCTTTTGGCCTCTATTTTAGCGCTTTTGGGTGTTTTTTTTAGTGCTTTGACAGTCAATCTTAAAATGGTCATATCTTGGTTATATGGAGACCTTTGTCAAAACTTTTTTTTTTTAAATGGGGCAGAATTTCATAAGCTATGCAATGGTGTATGCATAACTCACTTTTTGTAGAGTTAAAATTTTCAATTTTACATTTAAAGTCAAATCACATTGTAACTTGGTCTAAATTTTAGGGTTTTTATGCTTAATCATTCATCTAACTTTTATATCTTCTTATTTCTTGGTCTCATCTAACATTTTGAGCATTTATTGCAGGTTTTAAGAGGAATATGGAGCATTAAATTCAAAAAAATTGAAAAAAAAGAGTCATTTGATATCCATTGTAATAGTGTTTTTAAACACTCATGGGAAAATAACCCATCATATGTTATTTTTCATGCATGCTTTAGGAAAAAAAGAGCATCACAATTGGATTAAAATTGATCAACCTAGGATAGTCACTTCAAAGTTCCTAAAATATACCAATCCTAGGATAGTCACTTTCTTGTTTCTCTTAAAGAAAATCTATCAATCCTAGGATAGTCACCGCATTTTTACAATAGAAGTTAAAAAGAACATCATGATTTCTGTGAAGCAACACCTTCACATAGATTAGAAAATTTCTTTTTGGGCTTTTAAAATAGAACAAACTTATATGCTATGTTTGTGGTGATTAGGCTTATGCTCTCCCCTTAACTGGGTGACCAAAGTGTCAGATTCACTTTTATTTCATGTCATTTACGCTTTATTAAATCCTTTAGCAGGCCTGTCATAGTGGGAAAAAGTACTCACCCTACGAGAATGACCTAAGTGGGAACAACCAAAGCCAGGTTTTCCAATCCACTATAATAAAAATGCAAGTTGTTGATGAAAGTCCAACTTGATGGTAGTGAGCAAGATAACCATCCCCAAAATCTTTATTCTAAAGATTGGGAGGTCTCTTGAGGGAGTTTATCTATTTGCCACACCGAACGAAACCCTATCTACGAACCATAGAGTATTTGCTCGCCAAGTCAGTATCCATACATTGTCATACTCATGGTGCAAGGGGAGGGAAGAATCTACCCCCAAGACACTCACCATATAATTACCAAGGACCACTTGCTCAAGGGATTCGGTATCCACTTCCATCACTTTGAGTACGTACCTAGCAACGACAAAAACATGGGCGCCCTCTAGGGGGTGACATTGTTGTGTGAGTCAACGTAATTCAAGATGTGGGCTATGAGTATAGTGATGACCTACTTGTCCTTAAGTGTGAGTTTGTTTGATATATGTACAATTGTCAAAACAACCCGTCAAAATCAAGAAGGATCATGTTTGATTCTTAAACATACACTTGTTGTTTAGACTCTAGAAACAACTATTTTACAAATGCTTGTTGTGTTTTCAAAACATCAATTCAGATAAGATCATCCTGAAAAACACAAAGAAAATGGAAATCTATTGGAAACCAATGTCAGACAGTTAAAGTCAAAATTTGGATTTTTTATCAGAACATAAACTTTCCTAAATCAAAACAGAGTCTTAAACTTGCATAAATTAGAGTTTACGATTGAATTTGTTCAAATCAAACCAAGATCTACCATCCAAAAGTGTCTTAATCAAACACATTTGATTAGTAAGTTAAGTTTCAGGATCAGTCATCCTAAATCAAAGAAACGAAACCCTATAATCAAACTTATCAATGTAGTCTAATCAATAGAATCTATCATTCTATTTGACTTGAGATAATTTCCTTGACACTCTACCAAACTAAGATCAAAAAGTTTATTGAAAAAAAAAAACGTTTGTATGTTCATTTTAATAAGGTCACGAAGATTAAAAATCCAAAGAATAGGAAATTGAGTCTCAAACCACCATGGCCAAAATAGATGAGGATCAATTGAATGTTCTAGCTCATCAAATGAAAAACCTTCAACAACAAATCTGGGATGTGCAAAGGGAAAGAACCACAAAGAGATATTTGCTTCCAGACATTTGTGCTTATTCCTCTGAAAAAAATCTTGACATGACACCCTCTCCACCAACAACTACATCATCCAAATTTGATTTCTTTGAATTTTTACAAAAGATCCATAAGCCCAAATCTAAATCCTCAAACACAAATGATATTGAGAAATCCTATCATGTGATGCATTTATCTCCATCCACAATAAGCCAAAATAAACCTCAAGATTCTTTCACTCAAGCTAACAAATCCATCCAATCATCCTCTTCTATCATATCTTCAACATCCAATGATTCATGTCAATCTCTCAATCCAAATCATGCTAGCATAGACTCCCCTACACATCAGGATCAAAATATTCTTTCCACTCCATCCAATGATATCACTTCCACAAACTCTTCCAATCTTTGATCAAGATCCCATTTCTCAAGAATCTTATGATGATCCCCTCCTTTCACTTTTCATCCAAAATGATTCCCTTCCATCTCAAGAGACAAGTACGCTTCCAGGTTCTGCTTTCATATCATCTCACCAATCCATACCATCTCATTATTCTATTACATCACAAGAGCATGATAGTCCTTCCATCCTATCTAATAATGTCTTACCAACTGATGATCAAGACATGCTTTCTACACAATCTCATGATTCCCTTCCTAATCAAGGTCAAGATATGCTTCCATTCAAGGATACCCTTTCATCCCATGAAGATGTTTATCCTTCTCATGATAAAGATATGCCTTTCATACCACTTCATAATTCCTTTCCAAATCAAGATCAAAACACCCCATCATCCCCATGTCAAGAACCTATCACACCTATTCAAGCTATCCATGAACCCCATACCTATAAATTGGGATCCTCCACCTTTATCCATTCTAGTTTACTTCCAACACCTATTCTCTCATCCATATCATATCCTCCCCAAAATGGACTCGCATCTTGTTTCACAAACAATACATATCCCATTGGTAAAAAAATGTGTCAAAGTATGAATTACAAAGGAAAAGGATTAGGCCTTCATGAACAAGGTATCCTAGAACCCTTTTGTGTTCAAAGAAACCCATATTACCATGGCCTTGGTTATACACCTAAGTGTCCTAGTTCATCAAACCTACCATCTATCTTAGGTCCTCATCCTAATCCTCCAAACATACCATGTATCCTAGGTCCTCATCCTATTCCATCAAACCTTCCCTCTATCCTAGGTCCATATCCTATTTCTCAAGAATGACAAAGGGACACATCCTTGATGCCATTTCAAAATTCTACCCACATTAACTCCTCCATAATACCTCCATATCATTCATCTCAATCCACCCCTCCCATTGCTCTTGGAAGAAATTTGGATGCCAAATATCAAAAGCTTCTATATCAAAATCCACATGTATCAAAGGATCAACATGTCTCCTCGAAGAGACATGCAAAAATAAAGTAAAAATTGATCCAAAATCAAAAGAAAAATCTAAAAGGCCGCAAAGGCCCATCAAAGCAAAAAGGAAATTTCCAAAGACCACAAAGGTCCATAAATCAAAAGAAAATTTCAAAATGACACAAAGGCCCATCAAAGCAAAAAGGAAATTTTCAAAGACCACAAAGGTCCATAAATCAAAAATAAAAATGTGAAAGGCCGCAAAGGCCCACAAAGAAAAAATCTAGGTCAAAAATCATGTGGATGCCTAAAAGTCTCATAGAAGCAATAAAATAAAAATTGGCATCCAAATTTGCTAATCCAAAAGCTTCCTCCAATTTTCCATCTAATAACCTATCACCTTCCAAATCGATTTTTCCTCCATCACTCCACCACCCTTCAAGGTGTGTGCCAATGTTGATCTTTCCATCATTTCCATCTATCCATCAACAAACCTTCCAACCTCCTATACATTATCCAATAGTCATCCCCCATCATTCTCCTTTAATCCAAACCTTTGGATAAGTCCTTAGATTCTTCCATCATATCATTAATCTACCAAAATTTAGGAGTCTAATTCCCATTGCCATGGTTTATTAGAGGGATATTTTGTTGTGAAACTTGATGCTTAAGTCTTTCCTCCATTTCCCTATCATCCATATCCTATCTTCCATATTCCTCTTACACTCTACACTTAGGAACAAGTATCATCCATCTTACAATTCATAGTCATTATCCTTTCTATGCTCATTCCTTACATATCCACCTTTGATGTTGACAAGGTTAAGGATCTTCTTGAACATAATATATCTTATCCTATACGCTTTATCCATATCTTCCATACCATATCTTTCATCTTATCCATATTCCATCATTCTTACTAAATACATCCTTTCTTCCTTTCCTTGGTCTTGATGAGGAATAGGGGAAAAATACTTGGGCCTTATGTCTGTATCTTATCTAGTTAATCTTGTTCATCTTCATTCATCATTTTTATCCTCACTTTCTTCCATTCCATATGTTCTAGCTTATCAAAATTCATGTCATCATGTACATTTGTAACCTCGAACCTTATCATACAAATCATATTTAAGCCTAGCTACAAAACATTATCCAATCCTCATATCTTTTTTCAATCAATCATCAACAATCATCAATCTTATCATCATCATGTCTTATGGAATTGATCATTCATGGCATCTTAATCAATCATACCATTATCATCTTTCGACAGGAGATATGTTTCTTGTGTGACATGTTCTGTAGTGAAACTTTCATTTTGATATATCAATTATCCATGGTTGCATTAACCATATTGTGGGGTAGCTTGTTCCTTCAATCAACCATATTATCTCATTTCATCTTAAAATATCCTAAAAAATACAAAAAAATCATAAAATTTGGAAAAAAGTGCAATAAAATCTCAAGTACATATCATTGCAATGCGGTCATGTCTCACCCTAGCTTGGGGGAAAAATCCTAAAATCACTAGGGGCAATAAAACAATGAGCTTAGCCAAAACATGTCAAAAATCAATCAAAAAAAACAAAAACATGTCAAAAATCCAAAAAAAAACTTCAAAAATTAGTCAAAAAATCCAAAAATTCGGTCAAAAATCACAAAAACATCACAAAATCAGGATGGATGATCTAATCTGAGTAATAATTGAAATACTTTATGAAAAGTTATGAACATGTTGCATTTATCATTGTTACCATTTCTTTGGAGCAACTCAATGATGTATTGGACTAAAGAAGCAAGGAAGGAGAATGATATTTTTATTGTTTGCTATATGTAAGTTAATCATATGAATGTATGAATTGTCGAGGGATGTGCTATGCAAAGGTATCACCGATGACATTCAGAATTCACACATTAAAATGATTAATCACTACTTGTTTATGCAATGAATGCTCAGGTCATCTTGGTTAAATCATACCTAGATGCTTCTATTCACTTGCAATATCAAAAATCATGAAAGTAGTACTCAGGTCGTCATTGGTCTAACACATACCATTGACACTTGTACTCACTTTCAACATCCAATAAAGCTCTATGATGACAAAAAAAGCACAAAAGTACTGTTAAAATGACAATAGTTTGCATATAGTTGCATGATAAAATTAAACTGCATTCATATTAGTTTTACATCTGCATTATAGATTTTTCACATCGATTAATGATATCTATATCATCCTACGCTAGATGTGGAATCATGTCCCACATCTTTGAAAAAAAACTCTAAAATCCTCCTCTAATCAATCAAAAATCAATCAGCCTATCAATCAATCTATCATTGATCCTCACCTATCATGAGGTCAATTATCAATCTATCATTGATCCTCGCCTATCATGAGGTCAATCATCAATCTATCATTGATCCTCACCTATCATGAAGTCAATCATGAATCTATCATTGAATCTCACCTCTCATGAGATCAATAATCTTCTAATCTATTAGGATCAAATATCAATATCAAATCAAAGGTTGACACGATAAAAAATTATCAAACACAAGGAGGCAAAGCAGGGAAATATTTTATCATTTGGCAAAATTAATATTATAGGTAATCATCTGAAAATCAATGTCTGGGGCATGTCTGGGGCATACAGAATTATTTTTATTTCTTCATCATATCATCATCAAATCATCAGAAAATCATAAAAATCCAAAAAATTAAAAATTAAAAAAAAAATCTAAAAATCATCAAATCATTAATTTATCTCCCAAGGGGGCATATTATAGGTAATCATCTGAAAATCAATGTCTGGGGCATGTCTGGGGCATACAAAATTATTTTTCTTTTTCATCAATCCTGGCAATAGTAGAAAAATTTTCTTCGAAGCAATGCGTAAACACATCACTTCGAAGAGGGGCAAAATGTATACACCTAAAATTGGTCTAGAGCATCTGATTAATTAAATACGAATTATTTGATTAATTATCCTATTTTCCTCTACTGTTTGAATAAATAGAAATATTTATTTATATAGTTCACATTTAATATTCATCTCAATTAAATAAACAAAGTTAAATACTTTGTTCGATTTAATTATAAAATCCCTATTTCAATCTATCACATCAATCTTAAATTAATTAAATAAAGATCAAAACACTTTATTGATTAATTGCCATATTCTTCTATTTAATTTAATAAACAACTATCCTATAGTTCATTTTATTAAATTATTTATCTCCCTTTTCCTAATTTAAATAAATCAAAAATATTTGAATTAGAGCATAAGGAATATTCCATCTACATTTCCTCAAAAATGAATTAGATTTCCTATGTCTAAATCATGTCTAAAATATGTCAAAATTAATTGATTGAAACTTCACGGGAATTTTTGGAGACAAATTTAGAATTTGATCTCTCAATCCTTCTCCATCAATCTTTCCTCTTCTCTTGCCTGGTGTTTTCATGGGTAGAGGCAATCTCTATTTTTCTCTCAATCTCCTCCATCTCTCACCATTCAATCCTCAAGATTGAATCCAAGCCTCTCAAAGCTTTCTCTGTTCATTTCTATAGCCAAGAAATCTATAAATAAAGCCTCATTGAACCAAGAAAGGATCGAGATAATATGACTTTTGCACTCTTACTCTGCAGGAATTCAAGCATCAAGCAATCAAGTTTTCATCAATGGATGCCTCCTGTATCTGCAATTATCTATTTCACATCAATATCATGCTAGTTTAATTGATTTATCATTTAGCATTGCATTATCATCATCTCGTTCTTCAGATAGTCATTTTAACAGTCTTATTTGCTTAAATAATCTGAGAGCAATTTTGATTTAATAAATCTTTGAGGATAGAGAACAATATGACGCTAAAATAAGTCTTAGAAGCGCTAAAACACAAAAGTGCTAAAATAAGTCCCGGAAGCGCTAAAACACAAAAGTGCTAAAACTATGACCAGAAGCGCTAAAAAAATGACCAAAAGCGCTAAAAATTTTAACAGAAGCACTACAAGAAAAACACGTCGAGAACCTGCGTGATAATTTCCAGGAAAATTGATAAAATTGGGGTTAATGCCCCACGGTGGGTGCCAAATCTGTAAGTGGTGAATATGTGAATAAGATCAAAAACATTTCTTAATAAGACATTATATCAAAGATAACTCAAATTGAACTAAATCAAAGCAGTAATCAATTGAAAGTGTCATATTGTTCTCTATCCTCAAATATTTATTAAATCTGAATTGCTCTCAGATTATTTAAGCAAATAAGACTGTTAAAATGACTATCTAAAGAATGAGATGATGATAATGCAATGCTAAATGATAAATCAATTAAACTAGCATGATATTGATGTGAAACAAATAATTGCAGCTACAGGAGGTAGCCATTGATGAAAACTTGATTGCTTGATGCTTGATGTGTGAATGCTTGATGCTTGAAGTCTGGATTCTTGTAGAGTAAGAGTGCAAAAGCTTGACTTTTTGGATCCTTTCTTGGTTCAATGAGACTTTATTTATATATTTCCTAGTTGTAGAAATGCATAGGGAAAGCTTTGAGAGGCTTGGCTTCAATCTGGAGGATTGAATGGTGAGAGATGGAGGAGATTGAGAGAAAAATGGAGATTGTCTCTACCCATGAAAACACCAGGCAAGAGAAGAGGAAAGATTGATGGACGAGGATTGAGAGATCAAATTCCAAATTTGTCTCCAAAACTTTTCGTGAAGTTTCAATCAATTAATTGTGACATATTTTAGACATGATTTAGACATAGGAAATCTAATTCATTTTTGAGAGAATGTAGATTGGAATATTCCTTATGCTCTAATTCAAATATTTTTGATTTATTTAAATTAGGAAAAGGGAGATAAATAATTTAATAAAATGAAACTATAGGATAGTTGTTTATTAAATTAAACAGAGGAATATGACAATTAATCAATAAAGTGTTTTGATCTTTATTTAATTAATTTAGAAATGATGTGATAGATTGAAATAGGGATTTGATAATTAAATCAAACAAAGTATTTAATTTTGTTTATTTAATTAAGATGAATTTAAATGTGAACTATATAAATAAATATTTGTATTTATTCAATAGTAGAAGAAATTAGAATAATTAATCAAATAATGTGTATTTAATTAATCGGATGCTCTAGACTAATTTTAGGTGTATACAATATGAATATTGGGTGATAAATTTTTTGAGTAACTCCTCAAAATATTTGATCGCCGGAGGTAATTGTGAGAACCATTGCATGCATTGACCTCTCAAAATACATGGGGATAATATCATCATGTATGTTTCGTCATGGGAAAATTTGAGACTCATTGTTCTGAATTCCCTTATGTGATCTATTGGGTCTATTTTTCCATTGTAATTATCGTATTTAGGAAATTCATAATGTTTGGGAAATGGTATCATGTTGAAACTTGGATTAAAAGGGTACCTAGGCATATAGCTTGTATTGAGTATCTCTTGGTGGTTCTAGTTTGCATGTTTTGCATTTGTCGTTGGAGGGTTTGTATTTTCTGTTTTAAAGTATCTATGGGGTAATTGGTTCTTGCTTCATTTTTTATTTTAGTTTGTGTTTCTATTTCTATCTTCTTAGGAGTTCTGTTTAATTTTGTGATATCAAAATCTTTGGGTAGTTGGACCCCTTTATTTTCTAGCATCAAAAGGTATTTATCACCTTCCTTTTCAAAGATCTCCATGAATTTATGAAAATTGGGATCTTGTTGGGCTTTTTCTATGGTTTCATCTATTATTTCTTCTACCTCATCTCAAGGAACTTGGAAAGAGGGGTTCTCTTCTCTTTCAACCATGGTGTTTTGGTCTTCAATTTCTTTTTTCTCAAGCTTTTTCCTTTGCAATCTTGTTAAAATGGGCATACAAAGTGATGAAAATGTTCTAAGCTTTTTTATCAAAGTTTGGGAGTGTCAAAAGGACTAGTTTAAATCTGATTAAGCAAGTTTGTTTCAGGGTGAAGGATGATGAATCCTGATAGTGAAACACAAATGCTAATCAAAAATAGGTGTGGTGATGAGGCACTTTTAGATATTTGATAAAAGTTTAGTTGAGGAATTTTCACTTGAAAATGCTAGTTTCAACAAGTTTTAGATTCTAGTATCATTGAGGAAAGGTCTTGGACTAAAAACAATCCTGAATTGTGAGGTCAAAAATCAGACAAACAAGGATTTTAGCTCTCTAGTTTTTTTGGATTTTATGCATGTGCTAGAATAGTGCACAAATGCACCAAAATATAGATGCATTGTAGGATTACATAGATGCACTAAAACATACAATGAATGTGCCACAAAAATCTATGGATGCACCAAAACAGTATATGGATGCACTACAGGTTGGCCCAGATGCGCTAAAATAGAAAATGAATGCACCAAAAAAATCTATGGATGTGCTAGAATATGGAAGGGATGCACCAGAACAGTAAATGGATGCGCCAAAAGATGAAATTCATGCACCAAGGCAGTCAATGGATGCACTGATCTGGAAAATGTTCTCTGGTTTTTGACACTTTAAAATATTCTTCTAGTTTTCTGGTAGAGAATTTGATTGTTTGATTGGATATTCTTCTGAATCGGTGGTTGGAAGTTTTTGTGTGATGTTTTCTCAAAATTTACTTCAAAACATGCATGTGAAACATATCAAGCAAGTACAATACCTATGGCTTTGAAGGATAGTATTTACTGGATTCCCACTTGGATTGCTCCAGTTGTGCTTACTTTTGGCGAATGATTGGAGTCTTTACCACACTAGCTCCCCCTTGCATTGAACTCACTTCTCGGCTCAGCCAAGCCTTAGTCCTCCTTAATCTCCCATGATGGACTTCTCATTTTTACCAAAAGTCATAACAATGTGGGACGTCTTCGGAGGTTATACCTCTTGCACCAACAAATAGAAAAAGGGATTTTTTGTATACTACAACAAGGGTTTTAGTAAAGGAATATCATTCATGGGGGATCATCCATATGACAAGAGACCATTGCTGCCCTTCTTGTCAAAATAATCCTTGTGATACTTGAACTTTCCTAAAATACCCACACTTATATCCTGAGTGGAAGTCGCTTGGCTTTAGCATGTTCTCGGTTGGGTCGTTCCCTTGGGGTGATTACCTCTTCTCCCACCAAGGCATGCCCTCTAAGGTTTAAATGCAATAAAAATAATGGGTTTGGATTTTTGATCACCCATTTAAGGTGAGAGCATACACACCTACCACTCCACAAACACAACAAGCATGGTGTTCAATTATCCTTTTAATTAGGATATGTTCCTAACTTAACAATAAGAAATAACAATAAACTCTAGCCCCCACAAGATAAATTGTTAGTAGTTTCAATCCATTATTCTTTGACAGTGTTCTTGTGGTTTCAGTAGAGTCTCTGACAGCATGAAAAATTCTTGCAAAATAGAGAGAAGAAAATTATTTTTTAGAATTATCACTTTCTAGAAAATAGAAAAGATGCGCCGTAACAATAAACAAATGTGCTAATAAATGACACTGATACACTAAAATATTCTATGAGTACACTAAAACAGTCTATGTATGCACTAAAAGAAATTATGTATGCACCATAAAACTCCTTGTATGCACCAAATGATGAGATAGATGCGCTTCACGATTTGACAGATGCAACAGAACATAGCACAGATGCACCAGAGAATGCTTTGTATGTTCTTAAATAACTCATGGTAATGCCAAAACTTTATACATCTGAACCTGAAAAACACACTTTCTAGAAAAATATTAAAAATAGGGGTCGAGCCCCACAATGGTCACCAATTTATGTGTGGTGTATAAAAGTGGAGTAATTAGTACAACTAAACACAGATCAATGAAGACGTTTTAAAAAATTGAACTACTATGACTATCCTCTCAAATCGTCTCATTGCTCTCTATTCTCAGTGATATTTCCATTCATGCTCTCAGATTCATGTGTTGCACATGAATTTTCAAGATGGCAACCTAAGAAATGAGATGGTATATGAAATGTAAATCCAAATGCCTAAATCTACATGTTTTTTTGGTATTTTTTGATTGCAATGCTAAATGATCTATGATGTAATGCTATTGTATTTAAAATGATGCTAAGAAAATTATTATAATTGAAGGTGTAATTCTAAATGAAATGATATAGGAAAATGCAACAAATTAGGATGCTAAAACTGAAATTTCCATGATAGTACTAATATGAACTAAAATGACAAATGCTAACTAAAATGGTCTCAGAATGGTCTCAATTGCCAATATTATTTATTCAACATAATTTTGTGATCAAATCCTATTGGCAAAACAAGGATAGACAACTAAGAGGGGGGGTGAATTAGTTGTTACAAAATTTAAACTTATTCAACCTTAATCAACCTTTAATCTTAGATTTGATGATTAACAATAAAAGCATAAATCAACAACACATGAACACCAAGATTTTTTACTTTGAATCCCTATGAGGGGAAAAACCACGGTGGATGTTAGTCCACAAGATTATATCTTGTTAGAAGTATAATGAAAGAAATGAATAGGGAATGCACATGCATTCAGGTACACTACCTAGAGATTGCTACTCAAAGGGAAGGCTCACTGCCTTACATAAAACAATAAGATTAAATTCATTTGATGAGGTTGAACCGAAAAATTAGCTTCTACAAAAGCTTGATGATAGTTTCGGTTAGGCACAAAAACACTTCTTCACACTTCACTCAATCTTCTTCACACTCTGCTCCAAATTCAAATGATTTGATCTTTATTCACACATTTTTCATACACACCATTCACTCGCACTTCCACACACACACTCCAAAATGAGGAAACAATCTCTCTTATATATCCGCTACATGAATTTACATCAACAATTCTATCGACCACAAATAAAGAATAAATTACAATTGTCAGCCCAATTTCATGAACAAATATTAATGTGCACCGACCTAAGTGGTCACAACATAGTCAGGACCTAAATAAACATCCTTGAACATGCCAAATAATACAAGATTAATGCATAAGGATCTGCAACATGCTACCATCATCATGTTGGCCAAGAACACGAAAAAACTTTGAATACACAAGGGAAAATCTTTGATCACGAACACACTAATCAATGCAGACGTACCACACTGATAGAGCACAATCTAGAAACATCACTGAATATCTTACGAACGTACACAAAAAATCAATTCATTGAAATTGCAATCACATCTTCCAAAAACACTAGATACAGTAACTGAATAATTGTAGGAACATAGAAATTCATAACTTTATCAATTCTTGATGCACACCTCTAAAAATTTTGAACAACATACTAGATAGGCTCAACAAAAAACCCTTTAATGTGTGCCTTCTAATCATCAACGTACAAAACTTTCCATCACTCTGACCTTTTTAGCTTCATAGATTTCCTATAATATATTTATTATAATTTTCTCAATATCCTCGACATATATAGCCTTCAATCCGTTAATTCTAATAGTGTTGACATCAATGACAACCACAAATCAGCAACACAACCACAATATCTAACAAATCTTCCTTGAATTTTTTTAAATTGCCTTCTATTTATAGATTTTTCCAAGCCTAGGATGAGGTGGCAAAGATGGACGGTTAAGATCGGGATCCAAAGACATCAACAATGGAGGAAGAAGAAGTTGGACAGAATCATGGAGGTGGTTCCCTTTAAGAGAACACTTTTCCAAGTATTGAAGAGAATCAAAGGGAAGGAGAAGTCATGTGTCCAAGGTGGTTTCAAATTTGTTGCAAGTTGTTGATGGAAATTCTCATTTTACAAATTAGAAATATTTATATTCATGACACATGGTGAGGTGGTAGGTGAGGTGGAAGGAAGTTAGAAAAATATGTAGAAATGTGACAAAATTGAATAAATAATTCAATTTTAAATGAGAGGGGAACTAATCAAATAATTTTTTTTGTTAAATTTCTTTATTTAATTAAATCTAGAGGAAAATGATTTTTGCATAAAAGAATTAAAGAGGTGAACTATACAAATAAATTTATCAATTTATTTATATAAGTAGAGGAATTTAGATTAATTAATTAAATAAATAGTATTTAATTAATTTGTGCTCCAAACCATTTTCATGTGTATACATTTTCTACTCTAGAAATCGATGGTACCATGTTATTAGTAGGATGAGTAGATGTGGTGAATGGTCCTTTATTTTGGTTTCTTATAAAATGAACTCCTTTAGCTTGGAAAGATTGAGCATCGTAAGTATCAGTTTCGGATTCATTTTACTCTTGGAAGGGAAAATTGAACTCACCATAAGTTTCAAAGGCCATGGCAGTATCTACAAACCCACCACTCTTTACATTGTATTGTGCTAGTTGAGAATTGGCCTAAGCTATTTTAACCATGTTTTCCATTTTTGGACAATTTACCTTAGAATGAGTAGTAGTATCATGTAACCTACACTAGCTGGTCATGGAGTTTAAATATACTAAATTTGTAGTGTGAGTTCTATACTCATTAACTCAATTATTGTGTGGGTCTCCTCTATTATTTGGCCTTGTATCCCATTGTCTATTGTTGGGACTCTGATTATACCCTCGGTTTTGATTTTGATAATTCTAATTTTGGAAATTCCTCTAATTCTGATTATTGTTTTGATTGGGATAACTCTTTAGATTTTGATAGCCTCCCTGATATTGGTATTGATTCGGATTTTGATGAGGGTTTAGTCTAAACTAGGCCATCTCATTTGTGACTTGGGACATAGTTTTCTTCAGAGTCTCCAACTTTGTTGACAATCATGTAGTTTGTTCATTGTCTATTATAGTTCCAGTTTGATTGGTCTATTGTGTAGTTGGTAGATTTGTTTGAGGATTATGCCCTCCTGTGTAGTTTTGAGGATGTTGCTAGTGGAAGAAATTTGGGGTTCTAGGATTTTATTCCATACTGGTTTAAGTGTGGTAGTTTCTATTAGTAAACCAAGGCAACAAGATTGGAGGATGTATTTCAGCAAATGGTCCATAAGAAGAGTTGGACATCCCTGGAGCTGTATTCATAACTGGGGTTCCATTAGTCATCACATTATTAATCACACTCATTTTTTTAGGCATCCTAAGGTATCCTAATGAAGTAAATATCCCTCCTATACTGCCTAGTTGAGGAGTTATTTGTTGTTGCAATTTGTGTGAGGGGTAGAAAGTTAGATTGAAAACAAGATCAAACATTCTTGAAACAAGAATCTAAACTAAGATCAATCATATTAATCTAAGATCTAATCCTACACATACGAAATGAAACTAAGCTATTGGAACATACATTAAAGAATCTACAATTATTGAGTTGAATGTACAAAATCATAGTGTTACCATCCCATAGTGGAGTGTATTCACCTAATGTTGGGTTGCTCTTATCACTGTGAAGCCTCCAAATTTCGTGTCAAAAATCCCAAGGAATGATTGCTTGATGTTGGTTGATCGAAGAAATGAGGTTGAAGCATTAACAATGGTGGTTGTGAATGTTAGAAGTACTTTGTTGTGAAAATGATGTTGATTCTTTGATCCTTATTTGTGAGGAAAGAGTTTTTTTATATAGAAAATGAGATTTGAAATGGATGATCAAGATTGTTTGAAGAATATCTAGATCAACAGTTAGAGTGTGTTGAGAGGATTTAGACATGAGAAGATTGTGCAAAGTTGATTGCACAATTTGGGCAATTCAAAAATAGATTAGCTAGTTAGGGATTAGATTGACCAGTCAGTATTTAGATGGCTTAGTTAGGAAATTGATTGATTAGTTAACAACTTAGATTGCTTAGTCAACAATCATTATTTACTCAATCAGAAAGTGGGTGAGGAATATGAATTAATTGATTTAATTAATTAATTCCTTTTTCGAGTTTAACGTGCAAATCAAGTTTGAATTTTGCAAACAAAGTTGCATTAGTTTGATTTGATTTTTGATAATTGATTTGAATAATTTGATTTAATTATTCAAATTTTGGAGGGAAAGTGTCATAATTAAATTATTATGACTTAATAATTTAATCAACTTAGGGGAATAAGGTGATTTAGTGACATAATTAAATAATTGGCGTTATTTAATCAATTGTGATTAAATAAAGTGAGATTAGGACTTCATTAAATAAATGTAATTTATTTAATTGGTCAAAATGATGAAACGTGAATTAGTCAAATAATGTTGTTTTATTTAATCAATAGTAGAATTAGGGTTTTTAGGACTTTATTAAATAAATGAAATTTATTTAATTCGTCAGAAATGATGAAAAGGTGAATTAATTAAATAATGTTGTATTATTCAATTAATAACATAATTAGGGTTTTGGGATATCATTTCGATGTGGTGTGATTTTGTATGATTGTTCAAGATGTTATGGGGTGATTCATAGATGTTTCGAGACATTACAGGATGATTTTGAGATGTTGCGGGAAGATTTTGAGATGTTTTGAGACATTATAGGATGATTTTGAGATGTTGTGGGATGATTCTAAGATGTTTCAAGATATTATGATATGATTTTGAGATATTATGAAATGATTATGAGATGTAAAGGGATGATTATGAGATGTTTTCATACATTCTGAGATGTTACGAGTCATTTTGGGATAATTTTGAGATGTTCCATGGTGATTTCGAGATGTTATGGGATGTTCCGAGATGATTTTGAGTCATTCTGAGATAGTTTCAGATGTTATGAGTTATTTTGAGGCAATTCTGAGATGTTATAGGATGTTCCAAGATGATTTCAAGTCATTCAAATATGTAACGTGATGTTTCAAGATGATTCTGAGTCATTCTAAGATGATTTCAAGATGTTCCAATTCATTTAGAGACGTTACGAGATGTTGTGAGATGATCAATTTTGTTTGATGTTGTCTGATGTTGTTTGGGGTGTGTGATAGGTGTTAATTCAATTTTACATGTCTACATTTTCCCCCTCTCTGATACAAAGTACTAGTTGCTTTGTTTCAAAGAGCATTTCCTTGATATGCCCTAGGTGCAAGAGTTGCCCCAGTATGCCCTAGAAAGGATAACATGGGTGGTGCCCCCTTAGGAAATTTGGTGAAAATTCTAGATAATGAACCAAATTTTCCAATAATTTGATGTGATGCATTAAGTGCAAGGGACTGATAGAAGAAATTTTGATAAGGAGAAAATGTTAATAAGAAGTGAAGAATATTTTATGTTGTTACTCATTAGTGAGTTGCTTTTTCTTTGCTTGGAGGCTTTGCAGTTTGAAAAATCCTATTTGATGTAGAAAATGGATATGATGCACCAGGGTATTAATGACCGAGGTGAATTTGTATCCATTGTGTGGACTTTGACTCTACAAACAAGGAATATTCTTTCTCATACTAGACATATGAAAACTCTGTTAGAGTGTATGGGTCAGAAGCTTTAAAACATGTCAAACCAGTAACACAAGAGGTATTAAGAACCTAACATGTCACTGCTACACAAAATTCTTTGAAACAACTTCCACACATAAAACAAATCAAGTATTCATCATGGTAGTATAACAAAAATATCCAACAAACAACAAACTAAAATGATGCTCAATTGCCCTCATTCCTTCATCTCTAAATCCTTATGGAAATCCTCGAGAGATCTTGAGAATGATTCAATAATGTAAATAAAAAAGATAAGACTACAAAAAGATTAAAAAAAATGTTGTTGTATCACTTGGTCTATCTGTTATGGGAATATTATCCAATGTTGATCATGTCTATCATAGGAACAGATCCATTAAGTCATATCTTAGGATGTTTTTGGGAATTTTCAATAGATAGGTAGTTGTACATGGTTTTTTTTTTTGTCTATTTGCGTTCAAATCCTTGTGATTGTTTTCTTGAAAGTTGTAGCTTTTGATGTTGCTTTGTTTGTTTGTATTTTTTGTCAAAGGGTGAGTGTGATGATCTGTTTATTATGGATGAACCTTAATTATGGATAGGTGATGATGGAAATAGGCCTTTTGAGCCTTTTCAAAAGTTTTTTGTTCTTTTTTGATGTTTATTGTTGTGTTTTCAAGATATCTAAATGTTTTTATTTTGGTTTTTTTGATTGTCGAGGAGCTATGGTGAGGATTTGAGGAGCCTCACATCATGTGGATGTGTTTCAAGAGTTTGGATGTCCTATAGGCATGAATTTCCCGACATGCACCTTGTTGCTTCTCATTTTTGTTTTGTTACATTTGTTGGTGTTTTAAATGCAACCCAGCTAGGCTTTGAAACTCTCTAAGACGTAGCCAACCTCTATATTAAAGAACCACAAAGGCCAGTGGCCAATTGACAAGATTCAGTTAAAGACTGACATCTCCTACACTTTTGGCTTTGTAGGACCAAGGTGGGTAAAACTATACAATTCCCAAAACTTAATTCACTCATACACTAACATTGCTTTATAAAGCAGATAATTCCCAATGAAAATACACTAAGGGAAGCATTGACAACTTCAAACTTGGCTAAATTCTTAGTAACTCAACCCTCTCTTGGTCATTGGAAAGTAGGATGCACAACAAACCAAACAGTAAGATTAAGAATGATTTTGCATTTATAAAATATTTCTGAGATGCACAAAACTGAAAAATAGATCAGTACCAATTCTGGGCCGTGGAGTCAAACACGTAAATGAATTCCCCAGCAAATAGACTTCAACTAGTGGATTTAAATTGCTAATGCTTTGCATCAACTATTAGTGTCTTGCACCAACAATCCTTCTCTTATTATCAATCAAATTCTCCTTATCAAATCTCATCTGCACACTTGAAATCACCATCACCTACTCAAATCAATTTAACCATTTCTTTGAAATAGAACAATGAATAGACAAAACAATCTCATGAAATTTGAGATGATCAACTCAAAGACACTTTGTATTATTGAATTTACATGACTAAAAGTGTACAAATATGGAGACAATCTGAAGACATTCATGAATGTGCAAATACCTTCATGATGTTATTTGCATAAACTGGTTGTATAAATTCATAAATTCAGAAAATTACAGCTTACAGACTGTTAGGACTGAAAAATTCCATGAAGAACCCTAAGGTCTTTTCTTGTTTTGAGCCTAATATTTCCATTATCTCTCATAGAATTATTCACCTCCCTTTATAAATAGCTTTTACCC
This sequence comes from Sequoiadendron giganteum, assembly GCA_007115665.2. Classification (NCBI taxonomy): domain Eukaryota; kingdom Viridiplantae; phylum Streptophyta; class Pinopsida; order Cupressales; family Cupressaceae; genus Sequoiadendron; species Sequoiadendron giganteum. The sequence goes on along the minus strand of CM021101.1, from coordinate 337,798,662 downwards.
TTCTACCATTTCCATATTTTTGGCATTTGAAGCTTTCACATTTTACCCACCACTCTTTAATTCTATAATATTTCCTATCTTTTCATCCACTCTTATTATTATTCATGCCATACAGCTTTACCGCAGCCTCCCACAATGGGCTTGTGGTATGGCAGTGGCGATCAGTGAAATAGTCAGATAACAATGAAGCAAGTGATGGATTGGCATGGTGAACAGTCAACGTAGTAGTAAATGCTTACGGCGCCACCGCACATGGTCTAAGCATTGACTGTGGTAGCACGGTGGATGGTAAGTTACCATCCAGGCAATAGTTAAGAGAATCCATCGAGGTACCATAGGGGATCATCTCATAGAAAATGGTGGCATGATAAACGGTGAGTTAATAGTCAGTGATTAAGCGATGAACAAAGATTGGTGATTAGGAGAGATAGTGAAGTGGTGAACGGGTAGCGGTTACCGCGATACCATAGCCGCTAAAATAATGACTGCGGTGATAGTGGTAAGTGGTTAGTGGTCAGCAATGAGCATACCGTGGTACTGCATGTGGTCAAACCACAGACCACGGTGGCCGCGGTGGGCAGGTAGCGGTCAGTGAAGGTAGTCAATGGAAGACAGTGGGAAGCAGTTAACGCTTAGCACTGGCGGTTAAGGGTGGCTATCGTGGTACCACTAGAAGTCATACTAGTGACCGCAGTAGCGCGGTAAAGGCTCATTGAGGCAATAAACATGGGGAGCAAAAAGGACACCGCGATACCGCATGAAGAAAAGTTAAGCCTGCGGTATAGTAGTAAATGCAATGGAAGCCATGGGAGAGTAAAAATAAAGGCAATGTAAAGTATAAAGTGCTGATAAGATAAGAAATATAGGTGGGAAAGGATAAAATGAAAAATCAAAGGCATAACTATTGTATGAAATATTTAATTTGTCGAGAGGAAACATAATTAAATATTTTAAATTTCTATTGTAGAATTTCAAATGGTCTTACCAGAGCAATGAAGGGTTGTGACTCTTCAAATTTGATGTATAAATGATTTAAAAAATCCGAAGGAATGAGGAGGGTAGTTAGACGGTAGGAGTTAGATTTTTCTCAAGAAGGGACTGGGAATGCAAATAATGTACATACTTTCTTTGAAGCAGAATCAATGGATAGATCATTTCGAATTTGTGAAACTATTTTTGTTTTGAGTTGTTGTGATATAATAATTTATATTTCTTGTGAGGGTTGTCTCCAACTTGAAGTCTTAAATCATTTAAATCAATGTATCAAGCATATGTTTGATTTATCAAAGTGCAAATTTCACTCTATGTGATTTGGTTGATTGGTGTCAGCAAGTCAGAGTTAAAATTCTTTTAAACAAGTCACAGTGATTTAGTATTTCTTTTGGATTGTTGAAGTAGAACCTGATAAGAAACTATTCCAGCACTATTTATGCAAGCCATAAATTAATTAAGCCATATGCTAGTCATTAGATTTCATTTCTAAGAGTGCCTAGCAACTTGAATTAAGATAGAGAGGGAAAATATGCAATTATTTATAATCTAACTCTATTGCCCATGTGGATAGAAGGTACTAATCTACCTCAACCCAGAGATAAGATTTCATACAATTAATATTTTGAAAATATTTCATTTGTGCAGTAGGAGTAGGAGTAGTTGTAGTATATTTTTCTATCCACCACCCTTGCCATTGTGGGTAAATTGTTGCATCAGGAAGTTCATTTCAAATTTGCATCATTCATTAGGTTCACCTGCCTAGGTCTAGCAGAGCCTAAAGAGCAGAAGGTACAATTGCATCAATTGGCCTTGTACGTTGGCCAAAAGTGTTGTAAGAGATTGGTAAACTCTTCTGGTTAAAACCTACATTTTTGAGACCCAAGAATTGGCGACTCTGTTGGGGACATACTTAGAAATAATTTCCAGCCTTTCCATTTATAGAGTCAGCATAGTTTTACATTTTTGGAGATTCCGTTGGGGCAAACCAAAATAATCCATTTCATTTTCCTACTTTTGGAAAAGTAGGTGGCGACTTTGTTTTAGATTTGATAAATAATGCATGGATATTGTGGAATAGTCACATTTTTTCAAGATGTCAAAAGAAGAGAGAAGACAATGACCAATAAGAGAATTGAAGGAATTGAAACATCAGAGGCTACAAGTGAACCAAAAATTTCTGCAATTAGGAGTCAAAGGTGCTCAAAATACATCACCAAACAGGCCATCATATAGTGAGAATGAAGTCATAAGTGCTAAGAGATCTTGGACACCATGAGTGCCCTATGATGCAACTAAGGAGAACTATGGAAACAAAGGTAATGTACTCTATTCACAACAAATTACTTTTGATGAGTATATTCAAATTGAAGAGAGAGGCAAAAATCTTGTGGATTTTTTTTTTGATATAAGGAGATATAAGGGAGAATCTATGAGTTTTTGATACAACAAGATGGTAGATGTCTATATGCAATTACCTCCTCATTTTAGGCCCACAAGACCCATATTTGTTGCACAATTTTTGAGAGCATCAGAGCTTGAATCAATTTATTGGTCAAAGTCAGTAAAACAACATGCCTTTGATCTAGTAAATAAATTTATTGACTCCATTCTTAGGACAAGGGATGTGGATACTACCAAAAATGTTTCAAAAGTTGCAATAGAAGAAGATATCATGATGTCTAATAGTGAAGATATGGAGAGTTCCTCTTGCATAACAGATTGTGAGTCAAATTATGAAGATGAAATAGTGGATATTGATCTTCAACAAGATGATTGTTGCAACTATTATGAAGATCACGAAGAGGTTGGACATATGGTAGAAGATATGGAAGCGGAGACTTGTTCACTTAGCAGTGAGCAAGTTTAAGATTTGTTAACTCTGGAATACCAGAAGTATGCACATGAAGATGATTCCAAAGTTTTGGTTCCAGCCTATATATGCTTTGACAGTGAAGATACTATGTGTAGTGATTCAAATGGTTCCATGTGTATCTCTCACAGTGATGAAATTTTTGAATCTGATCATGAATCTATTTGTGTCCAAGAAGAGGTATGTGACTTGAATTTTTTTTGCCTGCAAAAGGAAGATATTGGTTTACATGTAAGTGATGATGAGTGCCCAACATTTTTTGATTCAACTATGTATGAGGATGACTATATGAATCAAAAGTGTGTGTCAATGCCAACTGATGATAGGAAAGAAATGGAAAGTAATTTGATTGATTCAGAGAATATTAATGAGATAGAATTTTTTGATTGCAATGTGAAGTATTTAGATTTTCAGGTCCCAGTGTAGTTGCAAGCACATTCGGCAACATATGACAATGAGCATGCCTATGAATGTTTTGTTGGGTTTGGGTACACTTTGTATGCAAAAAATGATAAGTATTTTTTATATGATAATGAGAATGATGAAATGCAAAATGGTAAAATGAATATGAATCAAGTTGAATGCAATGATTTCCTGAAGGTTTTCAATGGCAGCACATGTTGTAGGGTAGGTGGAATGGATAGTTTCTAAAGGAACCTAATGAGCTTTGATCAGAACAAACTCTATGACAGAGGAAAGGGTAGGTTTTTCCTTTTGGGTGGCCTAGGGCCATCCTTGTGATTTTATTTTTGAACCATAGTAGGTATAAAGGATTAAGGATTGCCAGTGCATGGATAATTCTTAGCAATGCCTCTTTAAAAAATTCTCTTCCATGTGCAGTAGTTTAGGATTTTCCATTTTCTCCATTTTCCTCCTTTTTTCATATCTCTGCTCTATTCATTCCCTTCATTTTTCATTGCCTTCATTTATCATTTCCTTCGCTTGGTCTACTCTGCTAGTAGATATTTGAGATTCTTGTAGTGATTTACAAAATCACTCATCCCCAACAGGAGCCACTGTTAGGACTGAAAAATTCCATGAAGAACCCTAAGGTCTTTCCTTGTTTTGAGCCTAATATTTCCATTATCTCTCATAGAATTATTCACCGCCCTTTATAAATAGCTTTTACCCTTGTGCCATTACCTTATTTTTGGTGTTTGAAGCTTTCACATTTTACCCACCCCTCTTTAATTCTATAATATTTCCTATCTTTTCATCCAAACTTATTATTATTCATGCCATACCGCTTTACCGTGGCCTCCCATAATGGGTTCACAGTATGGTAGTGGCGGTCAGTGAAATAGTCAAATAACAGTGAAGCAAGCGATGGATTGGCATGGTGAACAGTCGGTGTAGTAGTAAATGCTTACTGTGCCACTGTGCACAGTCTAAGCATAGACCACGGTAGCACGGTGGGTGGTAAGTTACCATCCAGGCAACGGTTAAGAGACGCCACCGAGGTACCGCATGGGGTCATCTCATAAACTGCAGTGGCGTGGTAAATGGTGAGTTAATAGTCAGTGATAAAGTGATGAAAAATGATTGGTGGTTAGCAGAGATAGCAAAGTGGCAAATGGCTAGCGGTTACCATGATATCGTAGCCGCTAAAATAATAACCGTGGTGATTGTGGTAAGTGGTTAGCGGTCAACAATGAGCATACTGTGGTATTGCGTGCAGTCAAACCACAGACCGCGGTGGCTACAGTGGGTAGGTAGCTATTAGTGAAGGTAGTCAATGGAAGATAGTGGGAAGTAGTTAACAGTTAGCACTGGCGATTAAGGGTGGCTACCATGGTACCACTGGAAGTCATGCCAGTGACCGCGATAGCACGGTAAAGGCTCATTGAGGCAATAAATGTAGGGAGCAAAAAGGACACCACGATACCGCATGAAGAAAAGTCAAGCCTACGGTATAGCGGTAAATGCCATGGAAGCCATGGGAGAATAAAAATAAAGGCAGTGTAAAGTATACAGTGCCGATAAGATAAGAAATACAAGCGGGAAAGGATAAAATAAAATATTGAAGGCATAACTATTGTATGAAATATTTAATTTTCCGAGAGGCAACATAGTTAAATATTTTAAATCTTTGTTGTAGAATTTCAAATGGTCTTACCAGAGCAGTGAAGGGTTGTGACTCTTCAAATTTGATGTATAAATGATTTAAAAAATCTGAAGGAGTGAGGAGGGTATTTAGATGGTAGGAGTTATATTTTTCTCGAGGAGGGACTGGGAATGCAAATAATGTACAAACTTTCTTTGAAGTAGAATCAATGGATAGATCATTTTGAATTTGTGAAACTCTTTCTGTTTTGAGTTGTTGTGATATAATAATTTATATTTCTTATGAGGGTTGTCTCCAGCTTGAAGTCTTAAATCATTTAAATCAATGTATCAAGCACATGTTTGATTTATCAAAGTGCAAATTTCACTCTGTGTGATTTGGTTGATTGGTGTCTGCAATTCAGAGTTAAAATTATTTTAAACAAGTCACAGTGATTTAGTATTTCTTTTGGATTGTTGAAGTAGAACCTAATAAGAAAATATTCCAGCACTATTTATGCAAGCCATAAATTAATGAAGTCATATGCCAGTCATTAGATTTCATTTGTAAGAGTTCCTAGCAACTTGAACTAAGACAGAGAGGGAAAATACGCAATTCTTGATAATCTAACTCTGTTGCCCATGTGGATAGAAGGCACTGATCTACCTCAACCCAGAGATAAAATTTCATATAATTCATATTTTCAAAATCTTTCATTTGTGCAGTAGGAGTAGGAGTAGTTGTAGTATATTTTTCTATCCACCACCCTTGCCATTGTGGGTAGATTGTTGTATCAGGAAGTTCATTTCAAATTTGCATCATTCATTAGGTTCACCCGCCTAGGTCTAGCAGAGCATAAAGAGTAGAAGGTACAATTGCATCAATTGGCCTTGTACATTGGCCAAAAGTGTTGTAAGAGCTTGGCAAACTCTTCTGGTTAAAACCTACATTTTTGAGACCCAACACAGACTCAAGACATAATTCAGAATTTTCAATTCTCTATCTACCCAACCCAATACAAAAACTCATAACTCCTTTTACAATGAGAGAAGAAAAGAAGATATAGAAGAAGGGAAGCAAGTAGGAGCAACCCTAAACTTGATCTACAATTGCCATCTGGAAGCTCCATTCCCGTTGATCAAACTAAAAAGAATCTCACCACTCTCTTCCTTTGCAACAACAAACGTATTCTCTCAAAATTGCCTTTGCTCATCATTGCCTTGCAACTAAAAATCTGCCCAAGTGGAGAATTTCATCATTTCACCTAGCTGTTGGAATAAACCTCTTTCCCGTGCAAAATCTATTTTAGCTCTTTTTACTTGCTGCACATTATATTTCTCCAAATATTAAAGTTTTGCAACTTCAATATTTATCCCTTTTGACTTTATTTCAATTCCCCAACAAAGAGAATGTTTCACATTGAAATGCTCCTAAATATAAAATGAATATAAAATTCACTTTATTTGTTGCAGCTACACTTTGCAATTTTATCTCCAGCACATGATACATGTTTATAAAGTGAATAAATTCACTTTATAAAACACCCATAGTGAATATTTAATAATATTTCACGTGCATAAAGAATTTTAACGGTTAAAACTTTACCTCACATCTCCTTTAATTTCAAAGGAAATTTGCCCAAAGAAAATTCACGGGAAACCAACTTTACCCACACTCCCAAAATACTTGAAATGTTTTATCTAAAACATTTGCTCATTTCAAAATATTTTACTTTTGTGGAGAAAACCACTCCACCCCTCTATGCTCTTTATATAATAAAAATTTTCCTGGCAAATAAACTATTTACCCGTGAATATTTTATTCACCTCATGGAATTCCCCTTATTCACGTGCCATTAAAATATTTTTCATTTGACATTCAGTTTCACTTTATTAAAGTAAAAAACCTTTTATAAAAAATGATCATAGGCAAATGAAAAATTCACTTCCCCGGGCCCACCATAACATTCTTTCAAATACCCCGCACACATCTCACGGGAAAAACACATTACCCATATTTTTATTTTTCCTTGCATACCTTGCGGGCTTTTGGCCAACACCATGCTTCATCTTGCGAGGTCAACAAGGTTTTCCCTAATCCTCCATTTCCTATTTTCTCATTCCAGAGCTTTGCTTCTCATTTGGTGCGGGCCTGCACATACGGATCCCTCCTCATTTGGCACGGGCCCTTGCTCCTATCTTGTTGATTAAATCTCCTTATGATTTGATGAATGTACATTGCCTTGTTGCAGGTCGCGCCTCTCCTCCTCATTCACGGTGTTTACTTTCTACTTTGATGGAAACCTTTACCTGTTCCAGAGTGATGGTTGCAATCTCCACCAACCCTCCTTACAGTTTTCTCATCCCATTACCATGGCGATAATGTTTACTCTACATACAATCTTCATGTGTCCTCACTGTAAGTGCTAACTACCTTAGCATGAGTTTATTCCTCCTACCACACAAAGAGTCTAAATAAAACATTTCAATCCTCTATTCCATGATGGATATCCATACACCTCTATATTCTATCAAATTTGGCCACAATTTTTGAATCTAGGAGCTGAACCTCTAAGCTTCCAATTGGTGTGTATTATGAAGTGAGGGAAGTTCAACAAATACATTATGTGTATATTTTCCATTATTCTTTGAGTTATTTTTCTTGTGAAATTTCCACCATTCACTAGCAAAGCACTTTCAATTACTACATCATCCCTCCATGTTAAAAAATTCTTTAATAAACATTCAACTGATGCGTTCACACCAATTTGATATATAGTGCATTTGAAATTTCACAGATGTAAGTTCCAAGAATACATACCACATAACCCAGGTATTTGAGAACTAATCTCAATTTGAAAATATTTCTTTCAGTTGAAAATTTTGCATCATTATTTGGATCATATATGCTTATATCCCTGAGAAGTGTGATCAGCAACATGAATCTTATCATTCTTACCATTATATTCATGAGCATATGTTGGGTCCCCTATGGGCCCGACTAAAAAAAAAATTATTTTCAAACAAAATTCAACTCCAAATTGATCAAACATAGCCTTAGAATGCTTCTGAGATGAAAAAGTGAACTGGGTTATTATTAAAAAATACTTTTTGACACTTTTAGAAAATGTGCAAAACTGACCCAGTGGGCTCTGGAATGAATCTGGGAAGCCAGTCAAATGACCTCATGAAGCAATGAAAAGTTGCAGACATGTAGACATTTGATCCGAGAATATAGTGCAATAGATGGCTCAAAAAAAAATGTCACGAGGTGAAAAATATTAATCAGAAAAGTTACTCAATCAAACCTTTCTGAAACAACAATTCTGAACCAATTAAAACTCATTCAACTGCCAATTTGTAAAAATAGTGAATCAACTCTTGGCAATCTTCCATCAGACATACAAGTTCATTAAGGTACCTTGAGCATGTGTGCAAAATGAATTTTCTTGAATCATCACCGATCAAAAGAGACTGATGGCCGAAGTTAGCCTCTTTGAAATGTTGTTAGGAATGTAGATGCAAAACTGAACAAACTACATTCGGTTTTGATCTATTAAAAATAGAAAATCAGATCATGAGACTCTGAAAACTGACATGTAAGATCATCTTGATATGGAGAACACAAAAAAACATTCATTTTTTCATGACAGTTAACTGGTTGCAAATTCCAAGCTCAAACAGGAGGCAACTTTGCATAACTGACAATTTGCAAACAACAGAACAGTGTCAAAACCCTCCAGCTTCACTTTTCAAAACTGTCAAAATTTATCGTGGGAAGCTGAAAATTGACATGCATATTCACATATATCAATTGAATATGTTTGCAAATGGGTTTTGCACGAAAATCAACAGACTTTAAATTACAAGCCACTAAAGTGGGTTACTCGGACTGATTCTTCAGGTGCACTTTTGAAAGTGCAGAAGCAAAATTTTGAAATAGGCATCTCAAATTAACAAAATTTGAGAGTGCCATCAACATTCTCATTATGTGTGTACAAATTTTCTTGAGTCAATAGTGAATTTCTAGTGATTTCTAAGCATCTGCAACATTTTCCTCACCTTTGCTAGGTCAAAAATATGCACTTGACACTAAAACCCTTGCACTTGCCATGAAACCTGACACTTGAATAAGAAATTTTCTCTTTTTTCATGAACTTGACCTAAAATATTTTAGTTGACTAAAAACCCTGCCCTTGACCTAAAATCTCGCCCCTTTTTCCTTGCCCTTGACCTAAAAGCTCGCACATTCCTTAAAACTTCACTTTTGCTTGCTTTGTGACTTGCAATTTTTACCCTATCTTCAAACAACCGTATCTTGGTCATATGGAAGTACTTTTTAGTGCTCTTTTTTAAAATGGGGTAGAATTTCATGATCTTTGCAATGTCATAAGTGGTTTTATTTTTTGTGTAGTTAAATTTTCCATTAGTGTCATGAGCTTTCATTTTCCTTTGTTTCATTTAAACCTTGTTAGCATTTCCTTGTTGTCATCCTAAATGCCGTTTGTCATCATGTTTTGTGTTGCTTGACATGTTCAAAGTGAAACCCTAACATCATGGGTTAAAATTATTGTAGGTAGTCCTCAAATCACTACAGTCAAGGGAGAGACAACCTCGAGATCTGTTTGATCTGATTACCAATTTCGTGGGTTTTTCTATTTTGTGAATGTCTTTGGATTTTGGAATTTTTTGGATTTGTTTGGATTTTGTATTTTTGACTAAGTTGCAAGAAAGCCTGATAAAATCCTAATGGGACTAACCTAAGGCCTTAGGGGTTGATTAGAAATAAACCTTGCCTATGTTGTGCAAGCAAAGACCATGTAGCTCAACCGTTTGAATCAAAGCATAAACTTGTTTTTGGGATAAACAATTCTTGGATTGATATTCCACTTCCGTGTCTAGAGGATATGTTATGGGAAATATACTTGAACTAGCTGTGGGGTTCAAGAAAATGTTGATATATTAGACTGTTTGAGTGAAGGAATAATCCAACGATGTTGTTTTTTTTCTGATGTTTTCTAGCTATTTTTTATTTTTTGATAATTTTGATGTTTTTGGAGTTTTACCCTTTTGCTCAGGGTTTAAGATGTTGAAAACTTGGATTGATACTTCAATTTTTTTTATAGAGGATATTTTGTGGAAAAGCTTACTTTAACTAGTTGTGGGGTTCAAGCAACTGTTGATATCTTAGAATTTTCAAGTGAAGGAATAATCCATGTTAGCGTCATCTTTAAAGGTTACCTTGGTAGTGCGTTGGTGGTACACATTTTTGTTGTGACAAACTATTTTGAAGGTTACCCTGGTAGTGCATTGGCAGGATACATTGTTGATGGGATGAATTAGGAAGGGTATTGTGTGGCACAAATTTTTGTTTGGATGATGCCTAGATCATAATGTGAGCTAGAAGACATAGATCAAGATTTATTTTGAAGCAAGATGCAAGTATTTTCCCCCAGTGTCTAGCAATGTAGGTGATGGATTATATTGTGATAGGATAATATGTTTGGATAGAGTATGCCCTTTTAGACAATTCCTCATGACTCAGATAATACTGGATAGGATAGGATCAATGATAGTGACCCATGTCAAGATGTTTTATATAAGCAAGTGTAAAGTATACACCAAACATTTGTCAAGATCAAGATAAGTTGGATTGGATTCATTATGGATAGGGTAAGATTCTTCCACTTGAAATGGCACATGTAGATGCCTAATTCTTACACATGACACCTATTTTCCAGGCTTTCATCATGGTACTTTTCCAAAGCGCCACCATAGTGGTTTTCAATGGAGGATGATTTTTCTCTTGACTATTTTTCTTGACTTTCTTGATTAGCAAGTTTTCATCATGGTGACCATTTTTTGCTCATGTTGAACCACCTGGTGGTGCTGATGTAGATGTTTTTGGTGTTGACATGGTCGTTGTTGTTGTTGTCATGACGTGCCAATGATATCCTGCATGGAGGAGCTATTTTTCTAGGATACGAGCATGAATGTAACCCCTGGAAATTATTATCTTCCATTTTGATACCAAAGATAACCTTACCTTGATGCACACACCACGATAGAGTTCCCTTAGAGTCCTTATGATAAAGAGTTGCTGCCAAAACATGGTCAATGTGAGATTTGGATATCATGGATGACAAAATGCATTGAGGGATATGATATTTAGATGGATTGGTCGACAGTTTGGAACCTTTGATTCTCCAAACTTGGGATGATGAGCAATGATGTGTGGATATGGAGATTTGATTGGGACCAACATCTTGATATACCTTGTAAGTTTCTCTTGAAGCTTTCTTTTGCGTTGTTGGACTTCTTTGATGGATGAACTCCCCTTTTTTATTTTTCCCCATAGTTTATTTGAATAATGGAGTTTGATAGGGATGATTTTCTTGCTTTTTCTTTTGTATCCATTTAAAATTTTCTTGTCCATTTTTTTACTGATTCTTCTACTTCAATGACTTGTTTCATTCTTTGGTATATATTTTTCTCTTGTTGTTGGTCCCAATGAGAGGGTTAAAATATGTGTGTATGATGATTCATGGTATGGCTAGTTATAGTGGTGGTAATAGTTTCATCATAAGGACCATTTGTGCTTATGATTGCCAATAATTTTCACTAGTTCTAGGATACCCTGTTCATGTAGGCCTAATCCTCTCCATTGATAATGCATTCATTGAAAGATCTTATTGGCAATAGGATAATTTTTGTCTTGGAAACAAGGTGCTAATCCTTCTCTGCTCTGTTGTGGATCTTCAAAGGTGATAGATTCTTTATTGGTACTATAGATTTCTCTAATAAAGGTAAGTGATCCAAGTTTATAACTGATAGGATCCTCCATATGCAGGATAACTTCCTGATTGATATCTTCAACCCGATCCTATGAAATATCGGATTTTAATACTTCTTAAAGAGGTGTTTTTGATTTAATATTCATGTAAAAGTCTTCCTCATGATTCATTTTTGATATGCCTTCTTAGAATGTTTCTAATTCATGACTTATGTACAAGTCCTCTTCCCGATCCCCTTTTTATATGTCTATACAATATGTTTATGATTCACCACTTATGCATAAGTCCTCTTCTTGATCCCTTTTTGATATGCCTCTAGATTTTGATATGTTTTTACCCTTTGTAAATATGTTAAGAGTAGGAGGCTCTTGTTCCTTGGTAATGATATCAAGAATATGGGACTCTTGTCTTAGATGAAGATCATATACATGTCAATTAGGAGTAATCATCTCATGGGTAGATGTATGTGTACTCGGTATATGGATTTGTTCTTCTTTTGGAAAATATGGGATGTCTTGGAAGATATATGCTAGGTCAATATGGTATTTTGATGATAGGGATTCTTGATCTTGACCTTGTCTAGTATCATATCTAATATTCTTTGGATCACATTCTTGACATGGATCAATTTCAAAGAAATATTTGCTTGTAAAGGATCCTTGGATTTCCTCAAAATGTGGACATATGGGTGATAGCTCTTTGTCTAGATTTTTTGCATTGGGTATAAGCTTTGTATTAAGAATCTCTTGATCATAATTATATACTACCATGAGGTTGGATGATTTCAATAAATCTTGGACTGGATCATTGCTAGACTTGGGTGATTGAGTTTGATCATGCTTGGGATTAAATTCTTGATTTATGTCCTCTTACTCACTAGATGATGTAGAGACATTGTCTGTTGGAAGAATGAAGAAGAACACATCTTTTGATGTATTTTTTGTTGTCATTGATGTCACCCTAAGATATGAGTTGCAACTACAAGGTTCAAAGTCATGTTGATCCAGTATTCTGAACTAGTAATGCATATTTTTCCTCCGGTGATAGTTATTACTCCAAATCTTGGGAAATGATTTTTGGTTGATAAAAGAATGCATGGATAGGATCTCATGCATTCAGATGCCTGTGTTTCTCACCGACATCATTTTGTTGTTTACAATTTTGTTATTAGGTCTATCTCTGGCCAACCTAATAAGTGGTTGAAGGTGCAATGGATTAAATATTGTTTGTCCAATCCATACTGACATGTAGTAGCATGCCACACATTTGAATTAATTTTGAGAATTTTTTGTGTTTACTTGGAGCTGAACTGATTGTTACTTATGGGAAAATCAAATAATATATATATATATACAGTATGTCTTTGTAGATAGACAAATGAAAAAAATTTGTATGCGAGTGTTGGTGGATTAAGTGCGGATGCAAAAAGAGCAAGCAGTGATCTGCTGGCATACAAATTTCCTGAGCTTCAAAGGAACTAAACCTACACTCTAAGGTGTACTTACAACAGTTCATTCTCTAGCTATAATCTATTTTGTTACTATATAGTTTGTAGGTAGTGAGCCTCCCTTTTTTGACAGTGATTCATGTCTATGAGCCACCCTTTTGTAATATCTTTTAATCAGTTATACTATATTGTGAGTTAATCCTCACCATGGTTTTTCCACATAAAAATCTTGGTGTTCTTGTGTTATGTGCTTCATGTTCAATTAATACTTCTGATCATCTCAATTATCATATGCATTGGATTAATTGGATGGTATTTATTCAATAAGTTTAAGAAGATACTGATTCACCCCTCCTCTTAGTATCTTGGATATTCAACAATTGCTATTAGAGCTTGGTTCCTCTAGAGAAGCATAAAGCCTTGAGGGAGATCTTGAAGATTGAACAAATGGGTGCTAATGCAGAACTCCGGACTGCCCTTGATGACCTTGAAAAATCTCAAAATGAAACTAGAGATCTAAAAGAAAATCTTGATGAAGCGAATGAATGTGTCTTGAAGTTGAAAGAGCAATTAATAAAATTCAAAGAGAGAAATAGAGAAGCTAGTGAGAAATTGAAACAAGAAAATGAAGATGTTATCAAACTAAAGGTACAAGTGAAAGAAAAAAAGAGAATTGAAGAGTGTTTGAATACAAAAGTGAAGATAAATTTTGATGAATATTATAGGCTTGAACAAGAGGTGGTGAACATGAGAGCAGAACTAGAAAAATAAAAAAAAATTGAAGATAGTTTCAAGAAAATATCTACTAGGCTTGATGAACTAATTGCAGGATAGAAAGCATCTAAATACAAAGGTTGATTTGGGTTAGAAGTAGGTGAAAGATCAAAAGCTATAAATAATCAAAAGACTCAAAACAAGGGAAAATAGACAAGGAATCCAAAAGGAAGACCATCTATCAGAAAACCAAATGCTCAAAGTTATCCATCTTTCAATGGCACTTGTTTTTCTTGCAAGAAGTTTGGTCATAAGGAAACTGGATGTAGAAGTAGTATGAATCATTTCTCCGGTTCCTTCTCCAAAAAATGCTATGCTTGTAATAATATTAGACATAGAGCCAGTAAATGCAAAACTCAGATGATGAACTGGCTTAATGCAGGAAGAATGAATCAATCCTTTTCTAGGTACTTCTATACTTGCAAAAAGTTTGGGCATAAAGCGAATCAGTGTAGATCAAAGATTAATGGAAGTCAAATAAATAAAAGAAATGTTGTTTGTTATAATAGCAACAAACCAGGACACATTTCAAATGTATGAAAAAGTAAAAAGGGAAAACAATATGCTTTGGTAAAGGGGAATGAACCTGTGAAGAAGGTCGACAAAGAGGAAGTTAAGCAAGAAATGAGGAAAATATGGAAAAATAAAGAAGAGCTAGAATCTTTTGATTCATTTGTGCCCTCATCTGGTGTAGACAATTCCTACGGGAACTAGACCTAGCAAGATATTAGGGGGAGATTCAATAGAAATTTGAACCCCCTGATTTTGGGTGTGTCAGTCTTTGGAACGAGGAGATGTTGTGAGAGATGAATAGGAAAAGGTCTTGAAAAATAAACTGAAAGAAAAAGTGCATGTTTTCTCTCTTGTGGAGCATATTAGGGTTTTTCAATGCAGTTGAAGGGTTTTTTGCTAGCTTTGCTAGCTTTTCGAATTTCATCGCATTTAATGCAAATTAGGGCATCACATTGATCTATAAATAAAAATCGTAAAGGAATTTAAATCACTTGTACATTCAAAGGAGGTGAAGAGATATTTAGAGTGATTTGGAGTGAATTGAAGTGTGACTTGAGAAAACCCTAGCTTCAATTCTTCATGAAAGAAAGAGGCATTTTTTTATTCTGTGCCACTGTGAGCTTGTGAAAATTCTCTTTCTGAATCTATTAGAGCTTGGTATATAAAAAAATTCAACCCCTGTAGTTGTAAATACAATAGAAAGACCTAAACCTTCCTACAGGAAATACTCAATGAAGGTTTTCGAAGATGAACCTATGAGTGCCTTCTCTTTCATTCCTCATGGCAACATGCCTATAGAGGATACTAGAATGTACATTAGGGTTAAGATTGAGGAATTAAATCACACCAAATTGATTGGCATATGGCTAATGAACTGACTGGAGATAATTTCATGGTAAAACCTAAATAATCAAATCTTGTGACAAAGAAATTGGATTTTTGGAAAAACTTCCAGAATTTTTGTTCCACTGTGGATGATCAGTATGTTAAACCAGTCCTTAGCAGAATGCATGATCAGTTCTTGTGGACCAACAAGCCACATTTGATAACTAAGGAAGTGATCAAAGCTATCACCAAACTCTGTGATACCGGACCAGTACGAGTGCTAAAAGCAGTGAAAAATGAAGTGGTGATGGATCTCATCAATGCAACATATGATAAGAGGGATCTTATAGAAAATCCTATCAATAATCTAGCTGTGACTTATGCATCTATAATGATCAAACATAAAATCTACTTCATCAACAAAGAGAATTTTGTGTCTACCACAACAATCTATGAAGAAAATGTTGAAGTAGAGATTCATGATGTCACCCCTCTAGTACACTCTGAAGAGGAAAGAGATCAAGCGAAAGAAGACAAGAGTGAATATGAAAAGGAATAAGATAAATAAGAAGAGAAGATAGAAGAAAATGAGATGGAAGAAAAGAGAGTAGAGGAAGAGAAAGCTAAGGAAGAAGAGAGAAATGATAAATTAGGTGAAATTGCTAGAAAGAATGAAGAAGGATCTTAGCAGGTTGTGGAATAAAAAAAGTCCACCAGAGAATCCTCCTTCGGTGATGATGTCTTGAAGGTCCTACTATCTAACCAAATCAGATTCTAGTAGGTAATTCCTCTAAAACTCCTACAACTTCCCATGAATAAAGGCTATGCATATCTAGACAAGATTTCTCCTATGCATAAAATGGTGTTAGGTGATGTATTTCATGCATCCAGCAGAAGATAAATCCTAGTAATGCATCATAAGGGAACTGAGCTTATCAAAGATGCCATTAAGGCTTTGCATGATGTCACTCTTGATACATCAGTGGACACATCTCTCACTCTAGTTGAAAACCTTAAACTTCTTCTAGACTCCTTCAAGGAGTATGCCACCAGACTTGGTGAGAAAACAAAACAAGAAGTTGAAGAGAAACTGTCTACAAAAAGGCTATTGATCCTCCATGACAAGTGTTCTTTGACACATACCAATGCATAAAATATCCTTGAATCTATAAGGCCTATGAATCTAAAGAAAATTATATGTTTTCCTATTGTATAAGGTGGCCTGATGCCACACAAAGTATAAAATATATCATGGACTCCATTGAGTCCTAGTTGATAGTTGTTTCTAGTACTTACAATGTATCCATGGATAGAGATAGATCAACTTGGAATGCCATCTCTGTGCATAAAGAAAAAAAATTCATTTTACAGAAGCAAAAGGAAGGGATAATCAAAAAATTTGGTCTACTTGGTGATAATGTAAGGATGGAGGATACTTTGGTAGTCAATTCTTTGGCTAATGTTGAGAAATTCGATAAGATTAATCTGACCCCAGATACTCTAGATGAGGCTAAAGAAATTTTCATTGCATTAGATTCTTTGAACAAAATGCTGATATCTACTAAACAAAGTTGGGGGAGTGGTAAAGAAGCTTGGAAAGGCATTCTTCAGGAACTTCAAAGTGCTCCCTCCTCCAGGTAATTTTTTTTTGGTTTTTACATTGTTTGGGTTAAACTCCTTAGGGGGGTTTCAGTAGTTTGATTCTTTATGCTTTACATTTCAGACCATGTGTACATATTTATGTTCATACTTTTTGGTCGCCCTTTTTCCTTGATGTCAAAGGGGGAGAGAGGAAAGAGAAATAGAGTATATTTTGTACATAGGAAGTCTATAAATTATTTTGACACATGTTTCCATCAATGAAAAAGATGGAGATTGTTGGGAGAATGAAGAAGAGCACATATCTTGATATAGTTTTTGTTTTCACTAATGTCACCATAATATATGAGTTGCAGTATTCTAAAATGGTAATGTAGATTCATCCTCTAATATTTTGGTACAAATTTCCCCTTTGCTAATAATTATTACTCCAAATCTTGGGAAATGATTTTTGGTTGATAAAAGCATGCATGGATAGGATCTTGTGCATTCATATGCTCATGTTTGTCATCGGCATCATTTTGTTGTTTAAAATTTTGTTATTAGGTCTATCTTTGGCTCACCTAATAAGTGGTTGAAGGTGCAATGGATTAAATCTTGTTTGTGCAATCCATGTGGCCATGTAGTAGTGTGCAACATGTTTGAGTTTATTTTGAAAAGTTTTTGTGTTTATGTGGAGCCAACTTGATTGTTACTTATGGGAAAATCAGATAATATATATAGGATGTCTTTGGAGATAGACAAATTAAAAAATTGTGTATGTGAGTGTTGGAAAATTAAGTGTGGATGCGAAAAGAGCGAACAATGATCTGCTAGCATGCGAATTTCCTGAGCTTCAAAGGAACTAAACTTGAACTCTGAGGTGTACTTACATCATTTCATTCTCTGGTTGTAAGCCATTTTGTTACTATATATTTTGTAGGTAGTGAGCCTCCCTTTTTAGATAGTGAGTCCTAGTTGTGAGCCACCCTTTTGTAATATCCTATAATTGGTTATACTATATTGTGAGTTAATCATCATTGTGGTTTTTTCCATTATGGGTTTTTGATGTAAAACTCTTGGTGTTATTGAGTTATGTGATTCGTGTTCAGTTAATGCTTCTACTCATCTTAATTATCATATGCATTGGATTAATTGGATGGTATTTTTTTATTAAGTTTAAGAAGATATTGATTCACCCCCCCTCTCAGTATCTTGGATATTCAACATTGTCAATGTGATCAATGATAGATAGCTCTTGATAATTGTTTTAAACATTTAAACTTGAGACATTTTCATTGTTGTCATTGGTAGATGGAACTTGAATGTCATCTTCAATATCTATTTCTCTTTGATCAATAAAATCTTGGATTTGATGCCGGATTGCTATGCATTTGTTCATTTTGTGACCCTTGATTTTGTGGAACTCACATCATTTGTATTGGTTATACCAAGGGATTTTAAAGCTTGGTTCACCATAAGTTGGACTATCATTGATTTTGATAAGTTCTTGTTGTACTAGTTCATGCATGATTACCTCTAAAGTCTCTCCCAAAGGGGTGAATTTCCTTTCAGATTGGTAATCTTTCCTCTATGGCTTTTCTTGATTTTTTTTCTCTTGATTTTGTGAAACTCCTTGATTCTATGTTTGAGGTACATTTTGATATTGCACTTGAGGTACAATTTGGTGTTGCAAAACTTCTAGATACTACGATTGAGGTATATTTTTATATTGCACTTGAGGTACAATTTGGTGTTGTGAAACTTCTTGATGCTATGGATATTGGAAATGTTGATGATGTGGATATTAAGGTGTTTGTGGAATGATGTTTGTTTGTTGTGGATATGTAATGTTTCAACTTTGCACATGGCATTGACGATATGTTGGGTTTTGATTTCATTTAAGTTCCTCAATATCTCTCTTGAATTTATTTTGGGCGATTCGATGTTTTGTACTTATTCCTTGATGGGGGTTTTGAAACCCTTGATGTTGTTGTCCTACTTGATGTTGTGATCCTTGATAAGAGTGACTTGGGTAATAGATTGAAATGTTTTAGGGATGTTTTGATACTTAATACCTTATTGTAAGGTCACTTGGTTTATATCCTCATGGGCCAATTCTACCATTCATGGTGTTTGTTGGTGGGATGTTGGTGTTATTCTTTCTTGCTTCCATTTTCTTCCTATGTTGTGATCTCATAATTTTCATAAACAACTTGGGTGTCTTGTGGGAGAGTGGCACAAATTTTGAACTCTCTAGGTGACTCAAATACAAAAGACCCAATTTTGTCCTAAATGAGAGGATATAGATTATGTGAGATATTGGAACTGTTGGAATAGACCAAGATTCTGACAGTAGTAAAGGAATACAAGTTTGAATTGTTCCTTGAAGCATGTTTGTAAAAGTTGTATACCAGCCTAGTTCTAGTTTTGTAAAGTGCCCAAAGGTGTTTCTTGAGAGATTTTGGACTAAGATGCTTAATTTTGAAATGATGACCTATAGACCTTACTTTAGGGATCTTGACCTTGCATGAGATTATAAAGAGGATATTTATTACCATGCAGGTGGTGGTAACATGGGTCTTCCTACTACTATATCAGCTTCCTCTTCCTCTTTTTCTAAAATGATTGATGTGGTGAGAAACTGGCGAGGTGTTTTTTTCCTTTAAAATATGAAGGTTCTCAAGCTACTTATGATGTTAGTTTTTTCACCTTTGATGTAAGTGAGACTAGGTTGAAGGATCGGTGCTACAAGGCCTAGTTGTTGAACTAGAGTAGTTGGTCGCTAGATGGTCATAAGGTACAATGGTGTTATGAGATGGTTGTTGTGACTGATCGTCTTCCCTATAATCAAATCAAATTAGTTTGAGATGTTCTTTTTAAAGCACCAAAATCAAGTTTTCCCAAGTTAATAAAAATTGTTTGTGGATCTAAAAATCTTTGACTGATCGTCTTCCCTATAAAAAAATGGTTAATTTCACTTTAATCATGCATCAAATCGGGTAATACCTATTACACATTCAAAAACAAGAAAATTCTAGTGGATAAATTCATTACAATAGTGTAGGATCCTCACACTTGTTTGTTAGAGAAACTACTTAGTTCTTAGAGAAAATGCTCAAAAAAATGGAAAGGTGCCCTATAAAAAAATGCTCAAATTTGTGAGCAGATGCAATTTTTTTGAAGTGAGTGCATAGTTTTTGGTGCAAGTGTGTAGTTCCTATGGTAAGTGCATAGTTATTATAACAATTGCTCAGTTTTCTAGATAGTCAAGTGTGTAGGTTTTTTGGGCAGTGCGTAGAAACTTCGACAAGTGCACTTCCGAGACCTAAAACTTCAAAAACAACTCAAACAAATGGTAGAGGAGAGGAAAAGGGTCCCACTGGGCATGCCAAAATGTGTAAGGGGGAGAAAATTAGAATGAAAACAAGATCAAACATGCTTGAAACAAGAATCTAAACTAAGATCAAATATATTAATCTAAGATCTAATCTTACACATACAAAATGAAACTAAGCTATTTGAACATACATTAAAGAATATACAATTGTTGAATTGAATGTACAAAAGCACATTGTTATCATCCCGTAGTCGGGTGTATTTTCCTGATGTTTGGTTGTTCTTATCACCACAAAGCCTCCAAAGTTCATGTACAAAAGTTTGAGGAATGATTGATTGATGTTAGTTGATTGAAGAAATGAGTTTGAAGCACTAACAATAGTGGTTGTGAATGTTAGTAGTACTTCGTTTTGCAAATGATGTTGATTCTCTGATCCTTATTTGTGAGGAAAGAGTTTTGTTATATAGAAAATGATATTTGAAATGGACGATCAAGATAATGTTGAAGAATATCTAGATCAATGGTCGGAGTGTGTTGAGAAGATTTAGACATGAGAATATTGTGCAAAGCTGATTGCATAATTTAGGTGATTGAGAAATAGATTCGCTAGTCAGGGATTAGATTGATCAATCAAGATTTAGATGGCTTAGTTAGGAAATTGTTTGATTAGTTAACAACTTAGATTGCCCAGTCAACAATTTAAATTGATCACTTAACAACTTAGATTGCTCAGTCAACAATGGTAATTTACTCAATTAGAAAGTGGGTGAGGAATATGAATTAATTGATTTAATTAATTAATTCCTTTTTGGAGTTGAACGTGGAAATCAAGTTTGCCTTTTGCAAACAAGTTGCATTAGTTTGATTTGATTTTTGATAATTGATTTTAATAATTTGATTTAATTATTCAAATTTTGGATGGAAAATGTCATAATTAAATTATTATGATTTAATAATTTAATCAACTTAGGGGAATAAGGTTATTTAGTGATGTAATTAAATAATTAGTGTTATTTAATCAATCATGATGAAATAAAGTGAGATTAGGACTTCATTAAATAAATGATTTATTTAATTGGTTGAAATGATGAAATGTGAATTAATCAAATAAGTTGTTTTATTTAATCAGTAGTAGAATTAGGGTTTTTAGGACTTTATTAAATAAATAAAATTTATTTAACTCGTTAGAAATGATGAAAAAGTGAGTTAATTAAATAATGTTGTATTATTTAATTAATAGTAGAATTAGGTTTTTGGGATATCGTTTTGATGTGGTGTGATGTTGTATGATGTTTTTGAACATTATAGGATGATTTCGAGATGTTTCAAGACATTACAGGATTATTTCAAGATGTTGTTGGATGATTTCAAGATATTCTGAGACATTACAAGATGATTCTGAGATGTTGCAGGATGATTTTGAGATGTTCCAAGATGATTTTGAGATCTTGTGAGATGATTTTGAGATGTTTTGGGATATTTTGAGATATTTCGAGTCATTTTGGGATGATTTTGAGATGTTTGAGGGTGATTCTGAGATGTAATAGGATGTTTCAAGACAATTCTGAGTCATTTTGAGATAGTTCTGGGATGTTTCAAGTTATTCTAAGGAAATTTTGAGATGTTATGGGATGTTCCAAGACAATTTTGAGTCATTCTGAGATGCTATGGGATGTTTTGAGATGATTTTTAGTCATTCTGAAATGATTACAATATTTTCTGAGTCATTCAAAGACATTACAAGATGTTGTGGGATGATTTTCAATGTTGTTTGATTTTTTTCGGGGTGAGTGATATGTGTTAAGTCAATTTTACATGTCTACACAATTTAATGGCCAAATTCTATTTGGCCAGTCAATCGATATCCACCTCTAGGAAAGTTCTTTGCAGGAATAGACTAGTTAATGGGTCTATGGTTTTAAGGTATGCTTGAATTGTAGTATTCTCTGGAAATAAGTGTTGAATAAAGTCAGGGGTTCATGAGGTTCCTTCCTGATAGTGGTGGATTGATGGTATAAGGTGGTAGGGTCTACATAGACCCAAAATTGGTTAATAAAGGAATTCTCCAAATCTGTCTAGCTAAGAATGGACGTAATGGGCAGGTTAGGGTACCAATTATATGCCATATCTCCTAGTGAATAAAGGAATATCCTATAGGATACATCATGATGTTCTATCTAAGCCCTTGTGCATGCATCTTTGCATACTTGAATATTTTCTTCAACACTTCATGATTCCCCATGGGCATATCTAGGACATAATCATTCTAGGTTTTTAGGCATCTCATGAATACCCCTAGGAATGGTTCCAAGAGGTGATGGATTTCATACAAATAATTCCATTGGTGGCTATAGCTTAGGTTTCTATAGTTGTGGTATAAGTGGAAATCTCGGTGGAGTTATTGGTGGTGTTAACGGTGGTGGGATTGGAGTTCTACGTGTTCTGGGTCAAGTAGGAAATTGGAGTTCTAAAAATGGCTCTTTGCTGGGAGTAGATCTTAGAACCCATTCAAACCTATCCAATGAAAATGACCCAATTCACTCTAGTTCATTCCTTAAGGTCCTCCTTCTAACACCTATTATGTTGATGGTCAAATTGACACAACAAATGTTAAGAAAAATATTTCTACTCTATTTCTCCTACAAAGGATAACTAATAATAAAATTACCTATCTTCCAATGTCTTGGTAGTTGGTTCACAAATGTATTGTATTATTTAGTGGTAAACATGACTATAATATTCAAGGGGCCTTTTCTGGTTAAAAGGAACAAACTGATATTTTAAATGTTCTAATAGTAGATTTTAAATAAACAAAAAAAGATACACCACAAGTTTTAGAACAAAATAAAGTGAATACATATTATTCCTATATTCAAACATGCAATTCTATAACAAGATTTTCTTAAAGTCAAACTAATGAATGAAACAAATCATAATATTTTATGCAATTATATCCATTCATAGTGCAGATTTAATAAGCATACTTGCAATTTGTTTTACCAAAATTAATGAAAGACATTCAATTAACTGATCACAGATTTTTCAAATCAATAAACAAAAGGAAAATACCATTCACAAATGACATAATTGATGGTTTTAAATTTGGCTCCTTCTATTGATACTATTCAATTAAGTAGCATTTATGTCTAGCAAAATTCACTAGCTTACAGAAAACCATTGTCTTTTATGTCACCAATAAACTTGAGAAATTGTTGTAAAAACTAACTTATTATCCAAAAAAGCTTTAAAAATTAACTAACTAAAGGTTGCAAATACGACTTCAATTTGTCAACCCTTTACAAAGAGATGAATTATAAAACTTATAGAAAAGTGTTTCAAAATAAATCTTCTTCAAAATCCATGATCCACAAAAGTAGGGCATCCAAACTCCAGATCTACAATTATAGGACACATCCCAATTCAACTAGAGTGTTCACGTAGTCAAAACTACATGCATGGGGAAGTGACACTTCTTTCATTATTGGCTAGAGATGACCTTTATTTTACTGCTACACCTTCCTATTTTATAGGAATTTCTCTAGATGTTGCACCTCTGACTTCAAAACCAGTCAAAACAACATATTATTATTTAAAAATTTGAACTGTATCTTCATTACACTTTATTTTTGTTTATATTTTTCATAATTGGCCAATATTTGTATCAACACTTCATATGTCCCATCTAACCATTCCATGCTAAATTTTTCCTTTTCATATCCATCGATGGATACTATCCTTTAGATTGATAATGTCACCCATAGCATGATGGGTATCAAATTGAATACCTACAAATCTATTGAGGAGAATACCCTCACCATCAATTTCTATCATTGTCTTTCACCTGATATTTCAGGCCTCCTTGATGGTTTGCAATTCTTCTAACTTACCATTTGATGGTAGATCTTTAGTGGTGACTAAACAAACAATATCTTCAAACAACCCAGTTTGCTTCAATATTTCCTATTGCAGCCTCATCAATACTATTATTTGTTCAATCATCACCTCTACTTTGAATACCATGATTTTGTTGCACTTGATTAGGTAGTCTGGAATTCCATCTTCTAGAATCCCTACATCATTAATCTCATTTATACTCAACATATTTATTTATTTTACCTTTTCCAAGTGCACACAATACTTTTCATCCTCATCCCACATGGTATTAAATAACTCTCTAATCCATCTCTTTAATGCATATGCTTCACTATACAACTTATAGCTAGTTTCAAGTAGCAGTCCCACCTCATCCTTCACCTGGTTAGCAAAATTATCAAATATACATGCTTTTTGTTTCATCTTTGTGAGATCCTCAACTTATTTTCTACTAACCAGTATAGGTGCCTCAAAAGAAGAGGGTTTTTCTGATAATGGAGAGGCAAGATCTGTGACAAAACTTTTCATATGCTCCAACTAAGCCTTCAATTCATCTTTGGCTAGCTTTTCCTTCTCCATTCCGGACTTTGCTAAAGTAATTGCTAAATCTAGAAGTGTCATTTGCAGATTTTGAGTTTTGTTCCCCAAGTTGACTATGCTTATTTTTTAATCTATAACTTGCAATTCTTAGTCATCCTTATCAACCATTGGAGTAGAAATTTCTACAATCAAATCTCCCTTGGTAGTCATCTTAGTGGAATGTATAACCCTAGAATTCTTCTTGGGTTTGACCGCTTTTAAATCGTCCATCATCTCATCCAAACCCAGAGGTTAGGCCACCACTTGTTGCCTCTTCTCTAGATTAAGTTTGAGTCATGTAGGGGCTACAGTAGTGGTTACAACTTGTTATTTTTGATGGGGGTGCTCTTCTCTCCACTTACCTTTGTTTGCACTTGTTTAGCCTTTTCTTGTTCTAAATTTCTCTCGGATTGTTCTTACTTGAGCTTCTCCTTCTCAATATTTTCTTGCTCAAGCCTCTCATTCTGAGCATTTATCTCTTCAATTTTCTTTATTTCCATTTCCTTTATTGGGTTTCTTCCTCATCTCTCTTTTTCTATTCTAGCTCTTTTATCTAAGCTTCTTCTTCTACACCCTTGTCCTTAGTAGCTTGTTCTTTGGCACATTCCATAATTTTTTGTTTCTCATCTTTTTTCAGGATATGTTTCATATTTGCTTTTCTCCAAAGGTTTCCTTCTTGAAACTCTACATCTTCTCCCTCAGATTCTTCTTCATCTTCTTCCTTTTCTTCCTCCCAAAGAGGAGTCTCTTCAGAATCTAGGGGAAGAGGATATTCTATGATTTTACTTATTGGAGTCTCTTCTCCTTCTTTAGTTTTTGTCTCCATGGTTGAAGGACCAGTGGAGGGAGCTTCTTCAACCATTGTTTCCCCAGCTTGTGGAGGAACAATGTAAGGATCTTCTTGAATAGTATTCAAATATGGATATACTATGGAAATGGGTTGGACACCTAAACCTAAGACTACTCCTATAGAAGCATCTTGATAGGTGACTATATCCTTTTGGAAGGCTTCAGTAACTTTCTCCATTATGATATTTCCCTCTCTTGCTTATGGGGTCTTCTTCTTAATCCTCTTGTATTTCTTAGGTGGAGGAGTGGAAGATGTTTTCCCTTGTGCCTCTTACTTTGTCTTGAGTATCCTCCAATCACTCAATAATTCACCTCAAACTTTATTCTACAATATTTGCAGATTTTTATCAATGTTACACCCTTCCCTCTATATCCAATTCATGGGTGCCAAAGTTTGAGTATACACTTCTTCCCTATCATATTGAGGATCAAGTGTTAAGCCATTATCTAACATATTTTTTTGTATATCTTCTTTCACCTTAAAGGCCCTCATTTGAGGGATGGTTAACCTCTCATATTTTCTCTTTCTTGCTTCAAATTCATCTTGTAAATCTACCGAGAAATCCTCTATGTCGCGCTCATGATTTGGGAACAAGGATGCATACAAATTATACATTTTTCCCTTAGGATCAAAGTCTTTCCTTTCTTGATATTCTTTAAATTTAACATCCTATAGCTCTCCAGTTGTAGACTTGGTAGCTCCAATAGATGGGTATTGAAAAAAACAAAGGTGAATAGGATACTTGACCTCTCTAGCCTTATGCTTGCTACTAAACTTTGTTAGAGTAATAATTTATTCCACTTAATTAATTATATCATATTGGTTAATTAATTAATTCACTTATCACTTTAGTTACTTAAGATAAACTTAGGCACATTAATAATTATTTATTAATTATTAAGTGTGCACACTAGGGTTTCCCATTTAGGTTTCCTTTAGGGTTTCTTGATCTCCTTCATAAGGATTGATCACATTGTAATAATTGATTCTCTTAATGCATTTTTACTATTTGAGGTTTACAGAACATCGTCTTTGATTCTGAATATCTTTTGTATGTGATAGATATTTGCATGCAGGTGATTTTTGGGGCTTGTGAGGTTGGGTTTCTCAACTTCTACATGGTATCATAGCACTAGACCTATAGCTGCTTGTTCATCTTTTGAAGATATGGTTTTCAGTGAGTTTCAAGTGCAAGGGTTTCCATAGACATATTTTTTGCAAGATTGGAGGTAGCCTATTTTCTTGTGCATTTTTGGGCCAAATGAACATCGCCATCACATTCAGAGCACCCAGAAAACCTAAAACCGCCTTTCATTTTGTCAATTTCAGAGAAAGTTGATTCCAAGGCAAAAAAAAATTGCCAGGGTACGACCTCCCCAGCATGCATCCCGAGGTCGCAAATTCATGAAAAATAAAAATATAATTTTTTTTTCAGCTCCTGTCGGCGCTTCCAATACAAATGGGCTCCGTCGTCCGCATGCCACCAGACAACCACTAGGAGCGGCGGCCACCAGGCGGTGCCTCCCCAACCCATTGTTGGTCTCTTAGCCCTTGTGGGATCCTCCTTAGCCACTAAGGTCCTATGGGGGACTGAGAGCTTTTCCCCTGGCCCCCGGTCAAATCTAGCCTCCGCCATGGTTCTATTAAGAACTAGGGGCTTCGCCGAATTTTTTTTGCAAGGGGGGTGATTTTTTACAATGACAACCAAATGGACGTCAAATTTAAGCTCGTAAGTCAATGACATCAATGACCGTATGGCCCTCTTTGCCCCCTCCTAACCCCAATTTTCCCTAAAGGAGTAATTGTATTCTTTTTGGCATAACTTGGGAATACGGTATCAAAATCGGGCAAACAAGATATCGCCAAAAAGCTGGTTCTAAGAACTATCCTGTGGTGTAGTTTATTTTTTATTATTTTTCTATTTATCTACATTTATATCTGTTTGAAGTCAGATGTTCATTGGTGGCCTCCGATCTCATAACATTTTGCCATGATCTCCGATTTTTTCTATCTTTGTGGTATTGGAAAGGTATTGAGGAGCTCTACGTTGATATCCATACGCTTTTTTTGTATCTTTCCCAGGTTGATCGCTTAGTCTATATTTGGCCCGATGGGGTTTTTGGAGATTACTTGGATATTTTGGAAGTTGGAAGGGTGAAACTTGAATATTTGCACTTCATTTTTAGTAACACATAATTCAATAATCTACTATTGCTTCATAGATTCTAGGGTTGTGCCAGTTTGGATTTTTCAAGTGTTCTGTGGCATCGGGTCTGTTGTTACTTTATCATGATTCCTTGAGTGAATCAATGACTCTCATCTGGTTTTAGTAGTAAAAAAAGGTATCTTTCCTTAATTTTTGGATTCAGGTTCCAGTGTTACTCCATAGTGTTCTTCCAGTGCTTCTTTTCAACATGCCATATCATTGTAGGGGGGTTTTGTCCCACTGGGTTTTTCCTCTCTACCTCATTCTTGCATTTGTAAATGGGTACCTGATCCTAGTTGTTGAGACCCATATTTGCTTTCATGCATCCTTTTTCTATTGTTTTAGCTACTTTGTAAGTTCATCTTAAGGGGGGGTGTTAGAGTAATAAGTTATTCCACTTAATTGATTATATCATATTGGTTAATTAATTAAGTCACTTATCACTTTAGTTACTTAAGCTAAACTTAGGCACATTAATAATTATTTATTAATTATTAAGTGTGCACACTAGGGTTTCCCTTTTAGGTTTCCTCAGGGTTTCTTGATCTCCTTCATAAGGATTGATCACATTGTAATAATTCATTCTCTTAATGCATTTTTATTGTTTGAGGTTTATAGATCATATTTTTTGGTTTTGAATATCTTTTTTATGTGATAGGTATTTGCATGTAGGTGATTCTTGGGGCTTGTGAGGTTGGGTTTCTCAACTTCTACAAAATTGAGGTTAATCTCCTCATTTTTCAAGAAAACTCAATCAAAATCCATTTATTACTACAATACCTGGGTAACAAAAATGGTGCTCCATAATACCCCCACAAGTGGATGTAAGTTGACTTAGGAAACTGGATGAAACAGTTCCCCCATTGCTTCACCAATTCCATGGATTCTCTAGTCAACCTAAATCTCACATCTTTTGAGAGTTGAGTAATTATAACATACAAAAAATCATCATTCACTATCTTAAAATGTTTCTTTGAGGCTTTGAGCTCCAGTTGGTCATAATATTCCTATATTTTTCTTTTTCCAAGCCCTTCACCTCTAACTCCTACAGTGTTCAAACCTGGCAAGTTTCCCATCCGAGCTACACAATATACTACATATGATGACATATATAACTCTTTTGAGTACTTTAGTTTAGTGAGTTGGTCATGAATATTATTGGAAACAATCTACCCCCAATCCAAATATACTACACCCTTCAAGACCACTTCAATGAAACATCCAATTTTCATACATATGGTAGCTTTTTTTTCCCATTACTCTGCTTAGTGTTGTGATAATATTCCCTATTTCTAAGAAGAATTCTGACCTTTTGAACTTTGTAGGAGACTTGGTGATAGACTTATTAACGGTCTTTAGCCAATTCTTATCCATATGCCTCTGATGTGTGCTTACATCCTTCTCATATTATTGTGGTGACTCAAATTCTATTACAAATGTCAGCTGAGGATTAGGTGATAAATCAAACACTACCATAATCATGGCAGGAGATAAATCAATTATCTCATTTCCCCATTGGTCAATAAATTTGCGTTGAGTGGGGTTGCATTCCTCTACTACTACTATAATAAGTTTAAGACATTGAACAACAATGGGGAAATATGCCACATAAGCAAGCCCTAAAGTTTCTATCTTCCTAGATCTTGGATTGACATCATCAAAAAATATGTCCTTGAATGCTTCCAAAGTCCCAACATTGTATCTATAATTTTTATCACCCTTGAGGTGAACTTAGACACCACATGATCCCCTTGGTATTTGTACTTCATAGTGTAGTGAGTTTGTTCTAGTTTTGTCAACTTAGCACTTTTCTCTTTCTCCACTTCTTCGGCATGAGGTTGCGCCTCTGTATCTAACATTTATGATACCTAACAAAAAAGAGAACTTCCTTAGAAATGAATCACAAATTTTACCCTCTAAAATCCCTCTAAGACATGTTCTATCGAAATTATAAACTCTAATAGAACTCCTTCAAAAAGTAATAAAAATTGTCTATTAATATCAAATATCAGAACTAAAAAGGTATTTTGAACCTAAACCTTGGGTAAAAAGGTTAGTTCAGAACTTAGAATTCTAATGGAACATATTCATTGTTAAGAAAAAAACAAAATCAGAATTGGACATGGAACCTAACTCATAGCTTTTGAGTCCAATCAAAATTCAAAATTCTAATTGATCTTAACTAAAATAAAGAAATTAAGGTTAGGCTCTTTATCGGAAGTCAAGATCAAAAAATCATTTAGAACGTCACCTTCTGGTTCTTAGTTCCATTCAAAATTTTGAATTTCAATTGAAATAAAGCCTTAAAATGACCTTCAAAGTTATGAGAACCCAATGGACCTATATCTATTGTGAAGGCCTTGGAAAAGGGAAGTTGAAAAGGACTTGGAACTTGAACCTTTAGTCAAAAATTCCATTTAGAATTTGAAATTCTAAATGAAAGTGTGCAACAATACTAGGTCAGATTTCAAAATCAAAAAAGCACACTACATTTGACCTTTTAGTCAAAATTTCATTTAGAACTTAGATCTTTGACTGGTCCAAAGAGAAAAATATATCAAGTTTGGAATACAAGTTTCAAGATCAAAATTTCATTTAGGATTTGAACCAAATTGCAAAATGGGGTGAGAAAAACAAAATTTCAAAGGGTCTAAAATTTAAAACCTACGATCAGACCTAATAACTTGTATGAAAACCCTAGCTAAAAATGGTAGGAAAATTGAAACCCATGAAAAGTGCACCATGTGAACCAAGGCAAAAGAAAAACCTAAGCAAATCTAAACCAAACAAGAAAAATGCAAACAACCCAAATACCAAAATATAAAAATAACAAAGCCCAAAATACCAAAAGAAAAGTGAGACAAAAATGATCAAAATAACATGCAACAAAAAGGAAAATACAAAAGAGAAGACAATGGCAAGAATGTGAAACAAAAACTTAAATTGTGAAATAAAATATAGCAAGTTTGGAATATAGGTTTTGGGATCAGAATTTCATTAAGGATTTGAACCAAATTGCAAAATGAGGTGCAAAAAACAAAATTTTGAAGGGCATAAGATTTAAAACCTACAATTGGACTTGAAAACTTGTACAAAAACCCTAGCTAAAAAGGGTGAGAAAACTCAAACCCATGAAAAGTGTGACATGTGAACCAAGGAAAAAATAAAACCTAAGCAAAACTACACCAAACAAAAAAATGCAAACTACTCAAATATCAAAATAATAAAACAACAAAAGCCATAAAACCAAAAGACAAGTGATACAAAAATGATCAAAACAACACGCAGAAGAATGTCAAAAAGAAAAACACAAAAAGGGAAGAAAATCGAAAGAATGTGGAACAAAAACTTAAAGAAAAAGAAGAAGAAAGATCCTACCTTGAAGAAATGATGGTCAACTCGAAACAATGATTCCTCAAACACCCAAGCCCAACACTCTTCCACACCATAACTCTACTCCCAATGAAAATTAAATACACTTATGAGTAGAACCATGGGAGAAATTTGATTAAATATCATATTCGTATGCGCAAAGTAATTAACATTAAATGCAGTTAGTGTGTGAACTTTAGAGTTGGGATTGGACTTGGAACCTGACCTTGATCAAAAATTTTCCAATTGGAAATCACTTTTCTAAATGGACTATAGGAAAGATAACAACACACAAAATCAAAGAAATAAACTAAACTTGAACCTTTCGAGGAAAGGTGTTGGTGTGATGAAACTTTGATTCCAAAAAAAGGTGTAGAATCAGAAAATGGAAAAAAACTTGAAATTTTTGAGGAAAGGTGCAAGTTCAATCCAGAATCCTGATTTTAAATAGAAAAACATGGAATCACAAAATGAAACAAAACTTGAATTTTTTGAGAAAAGGTGCAAGTTCAATCTAGAATCTCGATTTTGAACAAAAGGCAGAAAATAAGAAATCAAAGCCCGAAAAGGGAAACAACCCCTAGGGTAAAAACCAAGGAAGAAAAACAAAATAAAGAAACAAAAGAAACAAAACACAAGAGGGGACCCATTTTGATCAAAAATATAATGGGGTGGTTATGCAAGGCATAACACTCATTATCTAGAGGACTCATTGTCTAGAGAATAGAAGAAATGACTCACTGCCACAATAGAAAAGAAAGTGACTCACTACAAGAGAATGAACTTATGTAATGCATCTACAATATGTTGGAGATAGTTCCAATTAAGTCCTATAAACTTAATTAACATACTTCATGCTTCAAAACTATCATACTTTACTATATCATGTTACATTCGTATCATACCTTGTCACTTTCACATCAATACATTCACTGTACTACTTCCACAATTCTACAAAACCAAGATGATCTTACATTTATATGCATTACATTCACAAAAAAGTACAACATCAATTAGGTCAGCCTAATTAGATGTACCATGCATCCTCATACCCAGTCACCTCAAGACTCAACCACACATGCCTCACAAAATAAACCAAAATGTGTGACACATAAAAATAGGTTGGCATGACCTATAATTACTCTCATAAATCTGATCCATACATCTTTTAATTCTGCATGACCTCAAACCCTTCTGGTCGACACCACTTGTGAAGCAATAATAGAATGAACCAACAATTCACTCACAAATCGACACAATGACTTCCAAAATACTTTCCACTTGGAGCATACACACTTCTAGCATCGATAAAATCATCCTCAAAACTACATAGCATAACAATCATCTATGGTGGAATGTAGATCATTCCATCTAGGTACTATGTCATTGCAACTCTACCATCTCTAGAGTGATACACTGTTAACTCTAAATTCAACTATGGAGGACTTCAAGTCTTGAAACTTTGGATTTGGATTCCTCCAACATGCACCAAAATTACCTTAGAACCGCATGACAAGATTCTTCATGTTGGAGCAATACAAACCACAAAATAGGTTCTTTGAACATTAGAAACTGCATTCTAGATGTAATTAATTTATCTAACACATTTGATCTACTCTTAACCAACACTTCTTCAGCTTTGCAATTAGTTGACATCACTGAAAACATTATATTCAATCAAGCTTATCAATTTTTCTCCCTTTTTTCAAGTATTCATGTATGTACATGAGAATAACTCTCCCTTACAATGTTATCCATCAAAATGTTGAAAAATATACTACAAAAAATCTCTAATACATCTATATATGTACAAAGAAATCTGAGACTACATAAATAAAACATAAATGTACATATTCCACTAGAAGAAGGAAAAATGATTTTGTAAGACGTGCCTCCCAATCCTTCTTCCCAACATCACAATCCTTCTATGCCAAGGTAAGCATGCAACAGTAGTTCTCAAATTGCATAAGGAGGTCTTCTCCTTCATCCAGTGAATTGGGTACCAGATTATTTTGTGCCATCTTATTCAAACTTGATAATACACTAGTCAAGGTGGTAAGCCTTGCACTTATGAGATATCTAAGTTGATTTTAATTCATTATTATCTTCTCCTTTTACTCTTGCAGTTGAAAACCATCCATGTATATTTTCTATTGCCATCCTTTTAGTAAGATATGCATCATTTATAGGATCAAACACATCTTGTTGTAAATTAAGAGGTTTTCATTGATGTCGACATGATGTCAACATGGTGACAATAGTATGAGAAGTTTATTTTGGTTTATCGAAAGCTATTCTCTACCAGAAGTGTTCTTTTCTAAAGAACCCATGTGTTGGTTTTTGAGTTCAAAATTTGTTGCAAGAAGTGATATGACTCTATGATCTTAATATTATCATTATGATTCTTACAGATAGCTATATCTGAGATCCTAAGAAGTTTTGCATTGAGAACAAGAAGTTATCATTGACAAATTTTATCTCTGTACATTGCAGTTATTCCTCTATTCAGTGCGTCAGTGTGGGAGACTCTGCATTTTCATATAAAGAATATTTTATGTTGTGGTTCTAATGGTAGTTTCTCTGATGTCAATATGATGAGAAACCTAAGCAATATAAGATCTAGAAAGTTTGCACTTTGAGAAGTGTGCATTGGACTGGAATTTTTATTTTTAGTTCCTAGCTCTCGCCGACCTATTACATGATATGCACTAAGAAGGTTAAATATACTTTGTGGATATTTTCTATAGATCTATGTCAACTTTATAAGATGCACTACTTGGATAAAAAAAAATTATTCTTATAAGGTGATGACAAGAGTACTTTGCTTGGTTTGTTTTCATCTAATTAGATCAACCTAATTGATGAATGAGATATACTTGTATATATAAGATCTTTTGAAGAAGGAAGATGTGTAGAGAGAAATTGAAAGTGTGTGTGAAGAAGAAAAGAGATGTAAGTGAAGATGAATGTGTGAAGAAGGTTGAGAAATATGTAAGTAGGACTAAATTATTTATTAGTTGAGTATGATAGAGACATAGTGGAATTGTTAAGCATCTGTTATGAATGCAATGTTTCTTGTTCAAAGCTTCATTGGAACTAAAACTTACACATAGAAGGTGTATTCCATTAGTTAATCCTTTGGCAATGAGTCATAGATTTTATATCTTGGTGGTGAGACATCTTATTTTGTATTCAGGTTGTGAGCCTTTCAAGGACAATGATTCTTGGCAGTGAGCCCTCTAATATTCTATATCTGAATATATTATATTGTGAGCTAATCCTCACCATGGTTTTTCCCATTTTGGGTTTTCCATGTAAAAAGTGTTCATGTGTGATGATGTTGTGTCTTAATTTCATGTCTTATTTTGATAATTCAGTCAGATTTATGATGATGCTTAGATGGATTATATTTCAATGGTTTTATAGAATAATAATTGACCTCCCCTCTTAGTATTTTGGATGTTCAACAATTGGTATCAGATAAAAAAATTGATTTCATGGAAGATAAAAAATTTCTTCTTTGTCTGAAAGTAATCTCTTCTAGGCAGTTAGAAGAAAAAAATGATCTGAAGGACAAGTGGATGAAAGCAAATGAGTATATTGAAAAATTTCAAAGTAAATGTGAAGAAGCATGTGATCTATTCGATATGGTAGATGAAATTGTCTCCAACCTACTGTAGCAATTGGATGAAAATAAGAGGGCTAAAGACTGTCAAAAAAGTGAAATTAAAAGGAAGATGGATGAATGCATAAAGATTGAGCAAGAAGTGGCAACTTTGAAATTAGATTTGGAAAAGGAAAAAAGTTTTGAAGACAAATTTGCTGCAAGTTTTACAATGATGTAAAAATTGATTGTGGGATAGATATCCTCAATGGATAAAAGAGGTATAGGATTCGAATAAGGATAGTGTTCAAAGGAAAATCAGTCTCTTGATCTAAATATTCAATGCAATGATGAACAATTCAAGAGCACTAGAAGGGTTCCCATTAGAGATCCTAATGCTCAAATGTATTTATCTTTTAATGGCACTTGTTATTCTTGCAATAAATTTGGTCATAGGGAAAACTATTGAAAATGTAGAATGAATGATACTCTATCATTCTCTGGTTAGTGGTTTGAATGCAAGAAAATTGGATATGGAGTTATGAATTGTAGAAGGCATAAGTTGAATAAGGCATCCTATCCATTTAATGGGTATTGTTATCATTGCAACACATTTGGTCACAAGGCTAATCAATGAAAATACAGTTTGGATAAAATAATTCTTGGATGGAAAAATGTTGTTTGTTGTAATTACAGTAATTCGAAACATTTTTTGAAAAGTGAAAATCCGGTAAAGAGACATGGAGCTGGAATTAAAATTGATTCAGAAGAAATAATAAAATAAATGAAAATAATGTGGAGAAAGGAAGGCGAATCTAAGCAAGCTGAATTAAAATCATCAACGTCATCTATACCATCTTTTGGTGTAGACACATCCATCAAAAATTAATCAAGGAATGTCTAAGGGGGAGCAATAATTAAGATATTTAATAAACCCCCCTTGTCATTGCTAAATGTCACATCATGATAGAAGTGCATTTAATGAACTCAATATTTCATGCAAAATGAAGTTGTGGGCATAGATGTGTGAAGAATGAATTCAACAAAATTTGAAAGGATGAATGTTTACATAGATTTTGAGATGATGTCGCCATCTAAAAAATTAATTGCAATATTATTTGGAATGAGAGAAATAAATTCAAGAAAATTAATGAAAACGCATTTGATGAAAAACATTTGTGGAAGGAAATTTGCATGCAAAAGAAGCTTGAAGAAACCCAAGCTACTACATGTAGTGGAAATTTCAGAATTTGGGTTTGGCAAGCAAGAAAAGTGTTGGCCTCCTATAATGTTTTAACAACTAAGACTTTATAGTTGTGATTAAGAGATTAGAAATACAACCTGAATAGCTATCTCAATCATCATGAAGGTTTATTTAAATTTTAAACACAGGGAAGTAAAATTGAAATGGGTCAGCACTGTATGTGCACTAAGAATCCAAAGTAGCTACATTCATCCTACAACTAGGAAAGACATAATACTACAACTAAATTGCTTGGAAAGAAATAACATAAATGTTGAACATGAACCAATACCTAGGCTAAATTGAAATGCATGATGGAAATGAAAATTTGAGTGAACAACCAGGAAACTACTCTATCTACTTTGGCTGCAGGAACAGCCACAAAATGGAATTCTAGTGGCTACATGAGTAGTCAGTGCCAAATTATTAGCTAATTATTGAAAATAAAATAACAACTAAACTAAACTAAGGTACGAGACAGAATACTCACCAAGTGGGACCCCTTAGATAAATATTCCCTAAAACTAAGATAAACTTAGATGCATGAACTTATAACTTCATTTCATTCATTAGAAAATATGAGTACAAATGAGCAACATGATTGTATTGCTGAAAATATTAAGAGTATGAATACATCATCAAATTAACATTCTTTGTATATCCCCTTAGAAGGAACATCAGAGCCTTATTTGAACACCTAGCAAGGTGGTCAAATCTAGCAGACGCAGAAGACACCACATAAGGGAAAATGTGGAAAATAGCAGAGGCGGCTACACATGCACAAATTCTATCAGGCATGTTTTCCTTAATGTGATTCAGGCACAACAGTAAGGACTCGATTTTCTCAACAACAATTAAGACCACCACAAGGTAGTTACAATTCTATTTGCATGAGGAATCTCTAGCCGCTAAGAGTCTTCTCTCCATTAAATGACCACCTTGTTGACTGATATGGCACATGACTAGCTAGTGGAATCTTCCTTAATTTTAGGCCTTTAATTATCCACATGACAATGTTAGCACACACAACAACTGCATATCCATAATCATCTTAAAGTGACATTCATTAATTACATGCAAAATTAACACAATCAGTTCATATAGCATGTCAATATCATTTGAAAGTTATGAAAATAAGTTCATGTCTAAAGTCTATAGTTTTAAAGGAAATGTTATGAAAAGATCAACTCCCAAGTACCAAAGTCTTATGAAAACTATAGGAAATGGACAATAACCCTATCAATAATTAGACCATAAACTAGACTCATCATTCCCCCCAACCTAATGTCTTGTTGGTCCTCCAACAAAGGAAGAGTTTCACTTTTGTTTGGTCAATGCCCTGAAATTGGCAACTGCAAGCTATCCTTCATCAGTTTCTATTGTGTCTGAATTAGGATCCCAATAGAGCCCTTGTATTTTGTCCAACCTACTCCATCTTTGTCTCTCATCAGCTATGTCATACCTATAATACCTGAAGTTTGGTATAGGACACAATAGGATAGGTGGCTAAAAAATTAGTGGAAGCCAAAATTTCCCTTTTGTTCTTCCAAGCTCCATATATCTATCATCTCTCTTAAGTTCTACAACATACTTGTGCATGGAATGAGGCTCTGATTTCTTCAATTCATCAGATAGGTTGTTCCACCTCTGTGACAGGTATCCCATTGCAGATTCTCATGCAGTTCTTGCCATCTCCTCATATGCTTTATAAACTGCCTCTCTCAAGTAGGATCCTACAGCTATAGCTTGGTCGGTATAGAATTATGTGCCCATCCTTAAAAATATATCTTGGATGTCTAGATTCAACCCTAATGGGTAGGAGAATGTTGGATTCAATTTTCCTATAAGCCCTTTACTGCTTTCCCCAACTTACTTCGTTTTGTATCCAAGACATGAATGCCCTTAATTAGACATCCCCAAAATATAATAGTGGATTCAAATCATGGTCTTTGGCCACCACAACATAATTATGTAAATAAAATTCACACAAAAAAAATTCATCTCAAGAGGAGCAATCCAAAAAGCATTGAAAAAATCGGTAGGGGTCTCAATGGAGGGGTTCAAACCTGAAACAATTCTTGCTAGCTTGAAAGAAAGATGCTTCTCCTTTCAATACAGAGCATAGACCCATGGAGGAGTCCTACACTCTAGTATCTATAGTACTAAATTTTTCATTTCATCCACTTTATTTTTTAAAACAATAATTTCTGCATTTTTATCCTCAATTTCCTCATCTCTCTTTTCAATTTCCTTCTTTAGCCTGCATTTTTTCTTATTTCCATTCTTCTTCCCTTCTTTGTATCTCTTTCCATAAGTTCAAGACTACTATGTTCATTGAAAAATTAGAGGGCCATGTACTCCTACCATCATTTTACCTGGAATTTGTGCTTGCTCTTGGTAGAGTACCAGTTGCAAGGCTTTTGTTTGTTCAACCAATTCTGGTTTGGTGCAGGAGTACCCATGGGTCTAATGGACCTAGAATATTTGGTTGTGTTTTTTTTCTTGTTTTTGTGTTAGAATAAGGTCCTAAGGACCATTTCAATTCTTTTTAATAGGTCTCCTAGGTTTGTGGTGGAATTTTGGTCTTGGTGACCAACTCTTTGTATAAACAAGGACTTCATCCTCCTTTTGTAAGTCTAGTTCACCTTGGAAAATTAATAAATAAGGATTATTTGGTGTATATTGACACTTTAGGGGAGACACCTTGCTTAATTTAGTGGGCTTGGATGCCTTTCATATATGTTGGAGGCCTCTTTGTAGGCGAATTGAGGAAAGTTGGTTAAATTACCTTAATTAGGCATTAAAGAGTCAAAAATGAAGTCTAATTATGTTTCCAACAACCACCTGATTCAAATGGAAGTTGGAGGACATTGGAGGGAGTTAGGAGGATTCAAATATGCCTCTCTTGGTCGAGGCAAGGTTGTTGAACAAGTTTGGAAGGAGTTTCAAAGAAGAAGTTGTTTTTTGAGTTTTTCATAAAGAAATTGTTGATCTCGTACGTTGTACAGCCTTTACGTGTTGTTCCACACTACATGACTATAATGGTTGGATAGATAATTGAATAATATTTTTTTTCCATTGGAATGGTGTGATTCAATTAAGAATTGAGTGAGATATCCCCATTTTACTATCGGGTGGTCTCAAACCCCATGTTTTTCCTATAGAATTTGTTGATCCCATACTTGGTACAATCTGTACATTTTTTTTATGCTTGAAGCATTTAATGGTTGGAAATTTCATTGAATAAGATTTCATTTGGAGTTGGAGTGATGAGATTTCATTGAGTAATAAGGGAGATATCTTAATTTTACTCCCGGGTGGTTTGAAAACCCTTAAAATCAAGGTTTTGAGCAAAATATGGATGCATCTTCCATTCCCATGTTGTATCAGTGCCAAATATTGGTTGGAAGGAAGGTATGAGGGTTTAATATTATTTACTAGAGTTCTTGGAGAATGGCAGGAACTTTGGAGGAAAATGGTGCAATGTTTTGGCTTGACATCTCTATGTGGCAAGCCCATTTTACAAGCAAAAAAGTGAGTTTTTGCTTGATTTTGAATAATTTGTTTGAAGGGCACTTAGGAATGATGGTAACAGTTGTTAGAAACCTGTAAGAGTTCATTTTTTGGCTTTGGGGTGAAGGGGGGAGCCTAGGTAATCAAGATCCAAGTGTAGGTCTATGAATTAGGCCTCTTGGAGTAGTGGTAGAAAGGGCCATTGTGAGTGATGCCTTGAAAGTCAAGAGGAAAGGTTTTAGAACTTTGTAGGAGTCCATTTTGGATGTATGAATACATAGGTTTGGTGTATTGAAAGTCCTCCATGTGGGTTTTATATTGACTATCCTACTGGGTAAGGCTACTAGCCTTTTGACAAAAAGTGGTCTAAATCACCATAGTGTTGGGTGTTTATTGAAGCCTAAGTGCTAGAGAGTCTTTGCCATCATAGTTGGGTGTTTTTTGTCCCTACCACTTTGCATCATAGTGGTATCAAAGCCTGATTGTAGGTAGTTTTTGAAAGGAAATCATCATGCCTCCAAAATCTAGACCAGTGGTTGCAAAGGAGTTGAAGGCCTTGAGAGAAGAGATAGAGGCCTTAAAAGCAATGAACAAAAGGAGAGGAGTGGTCATTGAGGAAGAGAGTTCCTCTGAAGAAGAGCCAGAAGGTGAAGAAGGTGAAGAGAACCCTCAGGGGAAAGAGATACCCCCTCATGAGAGAAGAATCCTTAAAGAATTGCAATCATCTAGAGAAGAGTCCTCTGAAGTGAAGATGGATCTACCGATGTATAATGAAAATATGGATGTAGAAGAAGTGTTAGAGTGGGTAGAGGCATTGAATAATTACTTTGAATATAAAGAAATGGCAAAGAATAAGAAGGTAAAGTTTTCTAAAACAAAGTTGAAGGGATCCATGTTAACATGGTGGAATTTCATCCAAGGAGAAAGGGTTAAGATGGGTAAGTCCATGATCAACTCATGGGATAGGATGGTGCATAGGTTGAAGGCACAATTCCTTCCTATTGATTATGAGGTGTAGGATTTCAAAAAGAGGTAGAATCTGAAGCAAAAAGACATGGATCTTTCATCCTAAAGTGAACAATTCTTCAAGTTGAGCATGAGATGTGATCATGTGGAGAGTGAGAATGAAAGAGTGGCCAGGTATATCAATGGCCTAAGTCTCATCATACAATATGAGATCAGTTTAGTTGTCCCCAAGACCATGGAGGATTGCATACAAATTGTACATAAGGTTGAAGAGAAGATAAGAAGGAAACAAGAGCAGCAAAGTAGAGGAAGAGGTAGTTTTGGGGGCATAAATTAGTACCAAAAACATCAAGAGGAATCTAATCCTAATGAATCAAGTGGAGACTCAAGCAATAGATTTGGATTCAAGGGTAGGAGACATAATGGTTGAGGCAGATTTAATGGAGGGAGAGGTTCTAATCAATTTTTAGGGAGATATTACACTTGCAACCAGCCTATACATCCATCCTTCAAATTCCCTAAAAAGAAAGGATCAAGCTCTCATGGTGGAGAGAGGAGGAATCAATTGGTACATGAAGATGAAGAAAGTGTGACCTCACTTATAGTAAACCTCACATCAGAAGTTGGAGAGAACTTGATGATTAGGAGATAATTTCTCAAGGCACCAATCCCTGAAGAACCCCCACAAAGGAAGGCACTCTTCAGAATCAATTGAAAGGTACAAGGTAAGGTGTGTAAGATAGTAGTGGACTCAAGATCAAATAATAATATTGCTTCAATAGAGATGGTAG
Source organism: Sequoiadendron giganteum (assembly GCA_007115665.2). NCBI lineage: Eukaryota > Viridiplantae > Streptophyta > Pinopsida > Cupressales > Cupressaceae > Sequoiadendron > Sequoiadendron giganteum. Next base: position 337,757,488 of record CM021101.1, on the reverse strand, counting down.
AAAAATTGAATTTGAAAAGGATTTCTCACCCTAACCCATACAAAGTTTCATGGCTTAGTAAAGGACAACAAGTCTTGGTGAATGAGCAATTATGGGTAGACTTGAACATTGGGTCATACAAGGACCAGATCCTATGTGATATCATCCCTATGGATGTGTGCCACTTGCTGCTTGGGAGGCCTTGGCAGTTTGATAGGAAGGCCAAGCATGATGGGGAGAAGAATACATACTCCATTATGAAGGATGGGGTGGATTACAACCTCACACCTCTCATAGAAGAAGACAAGGAAAAGTGTGAAGCACCTAGTGTTTTGATGGTGGCTGAGAAGGAGTTTATGAAGACCTTGAAGTAAAGTGGAGGAAGAGGATTTTTCTTGATTATGAAACCAAAGAGTGAAGCAGATCTGCCCACAAAGAAGAAGGAAGATGCACCTAGAGAAGTCCAAGAGTTGTTGGAAAGATACAAAGAAATAATGGTAAATGAACTACCTAGGTCCCTACCTCCCATTAGGGATATAAGCCACCATATTTATCTGATTCCAAGGGCTAGATTTCCCAATAAGAATGCATACAAAATGACACCTACTCAGAATGAGGAGATTGCAAGACAACTGCAAGATTTGTTGGATAAGGGCCTAGTGAGAAAGAGTTTGAGCCCATGTGTTGTTCCTACTGTCCTAGCACCAAGGAAGGATTGGAATTGGAAGCTTTGCACTGATTCAAGAGCCATTAATAGGATCACAATCAGATTTAGGTTCCCAATGCCAAGAATGGAGAATCTTATGGATTGCCTAGTAGGGGGATCCTACTTTTCCAAGATTGATTTGAAAAGCGGTCATCACCAGATAAGGATCAGAGAGGGTGATGAATGGAAGACAACTTTTAAGACTAATGAGGGCCTCTATGAATGGTTGGTGATTCCCTTTGGGTTGACAAATGCCCCTAGCACCTTTATGTGCCTTATGAATGAGGTATTGAGACCTTTCATTGGAAAGTTTAGTGTGGTTTATCTAGATGATATTATTATGTTTAGTAGGTCTAAAGAAGAACATTTAAAACACCTTGACATGGTATTGAAGAGGTTACAAGAGGAGAAGTTGTTGATCAACATGGAAAAGTGTGAATTTATGAAAGGAGAACTAGTGTACCTTGGATTTGTCATCTCCAAGGGATGTTTGAAGATGGATCCTTCAAAGGTGGATGCTATTCTTACTTGCCCAACACCAAAATCCATGGGATATGTGAGAAGCTTTCATGTACTTGCAAGCTTTTATAGAAAGTTCACCAAGAACTTTAGTAAAATTTGTCAACCCATCTTGGACACCATCAAAGGAGGTAACAAGGGTAAGCTCTCTTGGACCAATGAGGCTGATAAATGGTTTGAATATCTGAAAAAGAGAGTAGCACAACAACCTATACTTGTCCTCCCTGATTTTGATAAGGTTTTTACAATTGAATGTGATGCTAGTAACCAAGCAATAGGGGCTGTCATGAGCCAAAAAGGCAGACTAATTGCATTTTTTAGTGAGAGGCTAAATGAAGCAAAGAGGAAGTATTCTTCCTATGATTTGGAATTGTATGCTATGGTCCAAGCCCTCAAAAAGTGGAGGCACTACTTGTTACCTAAATAATTTGTTGTCTATACTAATAATCATGCTTTGAGTTTCTTGAATGCACATGAAGTGGGTGGAGTCTTTACAAGCCTATACATTCACAATAAAGCATAAGAAGGGCCAAGCAAACAAGGTGGCAGATGCTCTCAGTAGAAGGGCACTTGTGGTGTAGGAGATTCAACTCCAAAGCATGTGGGTTGATGCATTGAAAGACATGTATCATGAAGATGTAGATTTTAAGGAGGTATACAATGTTTGTGATTAGAATTTAAATACCTTTCATGGTGAATACTCTAATTTTCTATTGTAGAATGGTTTTCTCTTCAAAGGAGGCCAATTGTGTGTGCCTAAATGCTCAATGAGGGATAATATTATAAAGGAGAAACACAGTGGGAGTCTTGGAGGTCATTTTGGTCTTGATAAGACCTTAGAACAAGTGAGGAGGTTCTATTATTGGCCAAGGCTGCAAGTGGATGTGAGAAAGTATGTAGAAGGATGTACAATTTGTCAAAGATCAAAGGGAACTTCATCAAATGCAGGGCTCTATCAGCCACTCCCCATTCCCAATAGGCCTTGGGAGAGTGTAAGTATGGATTTTGTCTTGGGTCTGCCTAGGACCCAAAGAGGTTTTGATAGTGTTTTTGTGGTGGTTGATAGGTCTAGTAAGATTTTTCATTTTATTCCTTTTAAATGCACCAATGATGCATTTGGTATAGCAGGTCTCTTCTTTAAAGAGGTTGTTAGAATACATGGATTGCCTTTAAGTATTGTTTTTGACAGGGATTCTAAGTTTATAGGTCACTTTTGGAGGACCTTGCGGAAGAAACTTGGCACAAATCTGTCCTTTAGCTCTACATACCATCCACAAATGGATGGACAAACTGAAGTGGTGAATAGATCATTGGGAAATCTCTTGAGATTTCTTACCAAGGAACATGGACAAGCTTGGGATCTGATTTTACCTCAGGCTGAATTTGCATACAATGAATCCATGAATAGGACCATTGGTAGGAGCCCTTTTGAAGTGGTATATGGAATACACCCTAGAGGGGTATATGAATTGAAATATCTACAAGGATTTGATAGGATAATTTCTCATGGAGAGGACTTTTCTATTACAATCAAGGATATCCATCATAAAGTGAAGGAAACTCTATAAAAGAATGTTGAGAAGTACAAAGAAAGAGAATATTTGAAGAAGAGGGATTTTCAATACAAGGTTGGAGATTTGGTGATGGATAACTTGAAGAAGGAGAAAATTCCAAAGGGAAAGTATAATAAACTCGTGATGAAGAAGATATGACCTTGCAAGGTGGTCCACAAGTCTGGCCAAAATGCTTATGAAATAGAGCTGCCTCCTAGGGTGGCAATATCTCCTATCTTTAATGTTTCTTATTTTTATCCTTTCAAAGTTTCTATGAATGCAAGGGATGTAGCAGGTCCAACACTAATGGAAGATGAATATTGGGTTAAGGAATTACCCCCAAGCCAACTTGTGACTCTAGAATGGATCCTAGAGACCAAGGAGACAAAGAGGACTAGAAGGAAGGTCTATAAGTAGTACTTGGTTAAGTGGCAAGGCCTACCTGAAGAGGATGCCACTTGGATGTCTAAAACTAACATTAAACGACATGGAAATACTGTAGAAGACCTGATCTCAAAAAGGACTTGAGATCTTTTTCTTGCTTGGGAGTATGGTGCAGGAGCACCCATGGGTCTAATGAACCTATAATGTTTTTTTGTGTTTTGTTTCTTTTTTTTGTGTTAGAATAAGGTCATAAGGACCATTTTAATGCTTTTTAATTTGTCTCCTAGGTTTATGGTGGAATTTTGGTTTTGGTGATCAACTCTTTGTATAAACAAGGACTCCATCCTCCTTTTGTAAGTCTAGTTCACCTTGGAAAATTAAGAAATAAGGATGCTTTCGTGTATCTTGAAACTTGAGTGGAGTCACATTTCTTAATTGAGTGGTCTTGTATTCCTTTCATATAGTTTGGAGGCCTCTTTGTAGGTGAATTGAGGAAAGTTGGTTAAATTACCTTAATTAGGCATTAAAGAGTCAAAAATGAAGTCTAATTATGTTTCCAACAGCCAACTGATTCAAATGGAAGTTGTAGGATGTTGGAGGGAGTTATAAGGATTCAAATATTCATCTCTTGGTTGAGGCAAGGTTGTTGAACAAATTTGGAAGGAGTTTCAAAGAAGAAGTTTCTATTTTTTGAGTTTTTCATAAAGAAATTGTTGCTCCTGTACATTGTACGGCCTGTAAATGTTGTTCCAAACTCCAAAACTATAATGGTTGCATAGATAATTGAATAAAATTTATTTTGGTGTTGGAATGGTGTGATTTAATTAAGAATTGAGTGAGATATCCCCATATTACTACCGGGTGGTCTCAAACCCCATATTTTTCCTGTAGAATTTGTTGATCCTGTACTTGGTATGGTATGCACATTTTGTTTTATGCTTAAAGCATGTAATGGTTGGAAATTTAATTGAATAATATTTCATTTGGAGTTGGAGTGGTGAGATTTCATTAAGTAATAAGGGAGATATCTTAATTTTACTCCTGGTTGGTCTGAAAACCCTTAAAATCAAGGTTTTGAGCAAAATATGGATGCATATTCCATTCCAATGCTGTAGCATTTCCAAATATTGGTGGGATGGAAGGTATGAGGGTGTAATATTATATCCTAGAGGTCTTGGAGAATGGCAGGAACTTTGGAGGAAAATGGTGCAATGTTTTGGCTTGGCATCTCTATGTGGCAAGCCTATTTTACAAGCAAAAAAGTGAGTTTTTGCTTGAGTTTTAAGAATTTGTTTGAAGGGAACATAGGAATGATGGTAATAGGTGTGGAAAACCTATAAGAGTTCATTTTTTGGCTTTGGGGTGAAGGGGAGAGACTAGGTAATCAAGACCCAAGTGTAGGTCTGTGAATTAGGCCTCTTGGAGTAGTGGTAGAAAGGGCCATTGTGAGTGATGCCTTGAAAGTCAAGAGGAAAGGTTTTAGAACTTTGTAGGGGTCCATTTTGGATGTCTGAATCCATAGGTTTGGCATCTTAAAATTCCTCCATGTGGGTTTTATATTGACTATCCTACCGGGTAAGGCTACTAGCCTTTTGACAAAAAGGGGTCTAAATCACCATAGTGTTGGGTGTTTGTTGAAACCTAAGTGCTAGAGGCTCTTTTCTATCATAGTTAGGTATTTTCTATCCCTTACACACTACATCATGATTGCAGGGGTGTTGTTTGTTCTCTCATTTCAAGCTACAGGGCCTCTTGTTCTTGTTCTTTCTCACACTGCAAGAATTCTTGCTATAGGAGTTCTTGATTTTCTTCACACGCCTGGTTTTCAACTTTCTTTGTAGTATCAACAAGATCTTCCAGCATTAAATTTCCTACTTCCTTGAACAAGTCCTTTTCCTCAACATTTACCTACTCCATTGGAGCTTTTGCATCCTCCTGTGGCACTTTTCTAGGTTTAAGGCTTTCCTCTAGAGGTACACTGAAGGCTAGCCTAGTTGATCTTGATTTTCTGGGAGGGCGTTCATTTTTTCTTTTGTTGTAGGAAGAACAGTGTCAGCCTTCCATTTCTTGGAGCTTGGCACTTCTTTTTCTACCATTTTCTTTCTAGATTTTCCTTTCTTTAGTTCTTCCTTCTTCTTCTATGCCCTATTTCTCATTAGGGCACCAGGAGGAACATCATCATCAGAATTAGGAAAGGAACCCTCTTTATCGAAATTCTCTACCTCAGAAGAACTAATCTCAATAGTTTGTTTGGCTGCAGGAGGGTTTCCACTAGGGCTTGCTTTAGAAGTTGAGGCACCAGGAGTGGCCTCAACATTTCTCCTTCTCCTAGCAACCCTATGAGGTTGAGGAAAAACCATAGGTTGCAAATTCCCTGGTCTAATTTAATCAATACTAAAAAATTCTTCACAAGAAATATCATACACATCATCTAGAGACTTTTCAACTAACAATTTGATCAGACAATGGTTGGAAATGAAATTGTCCCTACCTTTTTGGGTCTTGGTCGCTATGATTGGAATAAGGTGGTATAACACATTGGGCACATTCATTATAATTTTGTGCCTCATGTGGTTATGGAGCATAAAATGCATGGAATGTAAATTCAAATAGAGACTTTCGCAAGTCGTATACTTGACAACATAAACTACTACCTGCTTCCATAGCTCGGGAAAAAAAGTTCTCTTCCCACCTTGTTTTTCCATGCTCAATGGAGGGTCATTAGGTTCTGTAAATTCAGCCCTAGCCAACTTGGCATCCTTGGTAGCAGGGTAATTTTCACCATTGGCAGGAAACCCTGTAACTTTTGCAATTCTTCCCTTCGTAGTTGTGATTTCCAACCCTTTTACCGTGGCCTTTCCTTCAAACAATTTCTAGGTGAATTCCAATGCAATATCTTCATCAAAACCATTCAGCTTTAAGAAATAATCTAGCCATCCACAGTTTATAAACTCGACGAGGCAAGGTGCATCTTGTAGTAATACATCTTGAACTGTGGATTCATTTTGAATTAACCCACCTCCCATTATCTGCAATCAAACAATAACTCTGCAATTATTTTTTCCTGCAATCCTTGTCTGAACGCCAAACTTATCCTTCCTGCAACTCTGCCGAATTTCTAGTGTTGGTGTCGTTTGAACTTTACCTTTTCAGCTTAAGATTATGACAAGAGAAATTAAAGAAATAAAGGAGTAATAAATGTAGGCTATGATTAAGGAAAATGGTGGTAGAGGATTTTCATTTCGTACATACAAACCATCATCTTAATCAAAATTCAAATTGGCTCAATAACTTAAATATTGCTGACGTGAACTAGTACGGATAGACATGCAGACAAGGTATTGACATGTGTCCTCACATGTGAGGTGGAATGTCAATTCAACAAGGATAGGGAATAATTATATACTATGGTGAACGTTCCATATTAATTCACAACAATTAAATAAATGCACTAAAAGATAACTAAGATATAACAATTGATGCACATGTACCTGAATTCATGGAAGATTTATTGCAAAGATCATGGAGAAAGTACCGATCACTTTTCAAGAAATCAGTTGATCAATTAATGAAAGCAGGGCAGAATGAGGTGGAATGGCATGAAATGAAATTAAGTGAAATGATTGTGTTGAGGTGGAAGAGAGATAAAGGTGGAATGAATGGGCTGATAGGTGAAGAAGTGGACCCCTACAAATTGGGAATCTTTATTATGAGAATTTGCATACCTTAATTAGCCAAAAGAAGGGACACTAGGTCCACTTCCTTTGACTGTAGGAAGTTTGGGTGCTGCATGCTGAGTGATTCCTATAGGAAATCTTCCTTAGAAGTTGGCTTGTCACAGAATCTCAAGCAATGACTATTCACTAGTAGCTTAAACCTAACAGGGTCAATGGTAGTAAGCTGAACAACTCCATTATAAAATACTTCAGCCACCTCATAAGGTTCAAGCCACCTTGTATATAATTTTCCTACATTGTCTTGATATCTAGAGTCATAGAGTAGTGCCCAATTTCTAGGCTGAAATTTCTTATCCTTGATGAATTTATCATGCCACTTTATTCGCTGAGTCTGCACTACCTCTGTGTGATGTAAAGTTTCCTTCCTCATCTCATCCAAAGCATTTAGCTAGATGATTTTATCTCTTTGTGCTTCAGAAATATTCATTCCCAATTCTACTATAGTCCTAAGAGTCTTATGCTCAAATTCAATGGTCATCATGGTTGTCTTTCCATACAGTAGCTCAAATGGAGTGAATCCTATAGATGTTTTCCAAGTAGTTATGTAAGCCCAAACAACTTCTGGTAGCCTACTTGTCTAATCCATTTATGGATAGCCACTATTCTGGTTAGAATGGCTTCAATTTCTCTATTGGTCACCTCAACTTGGCCATTAGTCTAGGGGTGATAAGGGGTAGACCTCCTATGCCTAATGTTGTACTCATTGACCAGTGTTTTAACAAGGGTTGAAGTGAATTGAGTCCCTTGATTAATGACTATTTCTCTTGGAACCCCATACTGTGTGAAAATTTCTTCATACAGAAATTTGGCAACCTTATTATCTCTTGCATGTTTCATGGCCTTAACATCTACCCATTTAGTTACATAATCAGTGCATACTAAAATATAGGATTTACCTTTTGATGGAGGATCGATGGGTCCTAAAAAATCCAATCCCCACTTATCAAATGGACTAATTACTACCTAGGGGTGATGTGGCATCTCATCAGATTTGGTTGGTCGGCCCATCCTTTGGCATCTATTAGACTTCCTTTTATATCTCCCTACATCCTTGTGGAGTGTTGGCCAGTAATATCTTGTGTTCAAAATCTTCATTGTTGTCCTCTTGGCTGCAAAATTTTTCCATAGGGTTCATTCTAGCATGCAGGTAGAATATCATGTTACATCTTCCCTCACACATCTCCTCATGACCTGGTCAGGTCTAGTGTAGAAAACAAATCCAACAATCCATGAGAAAGGAAAATATTTTTCAATGAGCACTCTCCTCTCTTTTGGAGAGAAGTGAGGAGGGACTCTCCCTATGACTAGAAAATAATCTATGTTAGCATACCAGGGTGTCTGCACACTAATGGAAAATAGGTTCTCATCAGGGAAAGAATCATCTATGAATTGATTGTCCTTTGATGTGGTCAGCCTTGAAAGAAAATCTGCAACAACATTGGCCTTCCCTGGTTTATCCACAATGGTTATGTCAAACTCTTGCATCAATAATAACCATCTTTCTATCCTTCTTGAAATCAAAGGTTTATTCATGAGGTATCTAATGGCTGCATGACCATTGTGCATAAATATTTGGTAGCCTATTATGTAATGTATGAATTTGTTTAAAGCATAGATCACTGCTAACATTTATTTTTTTGTTACTGTATAGTTGAATTCAGCTCCTTGCAGATTTTTGTTGACAAAGTAAATGTTTTTTCCAATATCTCCTTCTTTCTATCCTAGGACTGCTCCTATAGCATAGTTTGATGCATCTGTATGGATGTGAAAAGGAAACTCCCAATTAGTTCCCTTGAGCATAGGAACATTAGTTAAATCTTCTTTCAAGTCAGAAAATGCCTTGTCACAGTTTTTTGTCCATTGGAACTCAACATCTTTAGTTAGGAGATTATACAATGGTGCTGCCCTTTTGCTGAAGTCTTTGATGAACCTCCTGTAATAACCTGCATGTTCTAAGAAACTCCAAACATCTTTTTGTTTTGCAAGGATATGAAGATTGGTAATTACCTCAATCTTTGCAAGTTCTACTTGAATTCCTTTGTGAGAGATGTAGTGGCCAAGAACTACACCTTCCTGCAAAATCATGAAGCACTTATCGTTATTTAAAGATAGGTTGTAGTATACACATATTTGTAGGAATCTCTTAAGATTTTTCAATGCTTTATTGAAATCAGCACCATAAGTAGTGAAATCATCCATATATATTTTCATGCAATCGTGAAAGATGTCTAAAAATATGCTAATGACTGCCCTCTGAAAAGTTGCAAGTGCATTGCATAAGCCAAATGGAAGTACCAAGTAGGAATAGGTTCCCCATGGATAGGTAAAGGTGGTCTTCTCCTGGTTATCTAGTGCAATTTGGATCTAGTTATAGCCATTGAATCCATCAAGAAAAGAAAAGTACTGCTTTCCTGCAAGTGAGTCCAGAACTTGATCTATAAACGGTAAGGAGAAATGGTCTTTTTTGGTGGCAGAGTTAAGTTCCATATAATCAATAAAAACTCACCACTTCCCTCCTTTTTTAGGCACATTCACCAATGGGGACACCCACTAGCTATTAGAAATGGGGTAGATAAATCCTTCATCTAGAAATTTTTGCAATTCCCCTTTTACTATTTCTTTCAATGTAGGGTTAATTCTTCTTTGTGGCTACCTCACTGGTGTACAATAATATCTTATGTATATATTATGAGTGCAAAGTTTAGGATCCAATCCATTCATATCATGATAGTCCCATGCAAATTAATTTTGGTGGGTCCTTAGTAAGTTTTAAAATGAAAATTTCTATTTTTCACTCAATTTACTATTGATATTTAGATATTTCCCTTCTAACACTTGCACTTATGTAGTTAACTCTACCGTAAGTGCTTCACTAATGCTTGGTACCTTGAATTCATGTGGTAGTAATGCATGAAACATACCTATTGCTGTAGGAAATTTAGCTACAGGAAAGGTGTCTACAAGACAAGCAGTTGTAGGAAGAGAGAGCATGAGTGTTTTCACAGTATCAACAAAATTAGATACATGAGAGGATGATGCTTCCTCTACCTCATAATGGTTCTGAATTATGTTATACAATACTTCATCTTCATTTTGAAGCTGCACAAAAGGACTTCTACTTCACATCATAAGTTGTGCCACAGTATTAACTTCCTCAGTGTCTTGACCAACATGTGGCCATACTGGATCATCCTTATCATGGGATGGTTGAGCAAGAGGGTAGAGAACAAGATATTTGGTGCTCTTTCCATAATAAATGGTCATGTCTCATATTTTGCATTTAATATAAGCATATGTTGTTGCTAACCATGGTCTTCCAAGAGTAATGGGGTACCCGCCTAGTGTGGCTTTAGAAAGAGTCATAAAATCTACTGGGTACTCGCAAGAGTCTAGAGTTACCACTAGATCTTCCACTATACCATCAGGCATAATAGTAGAATTGTCAGCAAGATGTAGGACAGTAGGAGTAGGTCTCATGCTTACAATATTTAGTTACTGCAGGATGTCCTTAGTCATCACATTTATTGATGCTTCCAAATCAATAAGAGCATTCTTTATCTGCATCCCATTTATAAAAAATCCTACCATAGGACTCCCTAGGTCATTATACTTGGGAACAATCACTTTCCCAAGCATGATGTTAGCAAGTTGTCCCACCACATGAACTGTAGTGGGGTATTTCTTCTTCCTACCAAGATTCTTAATGCATGATTTCTTGATTTCTTTGCCATATATGGGAACATATTTTATAGCCTGAATTAAAGGTATCTAGACACATATATGCTTCAAATGATCTAGAATTTCAAAATTTGTTTCCTCCTTTTCTTTCATAGTTTCCAACCTTTGGGGAAATTGTGGTTCAGGTTTAGTCTACTTGGTTGGGACTGGTTCAGGATTTTTAGGTGCACAATTCTAAATGAGGATATTCAAAGGCTCCCCCTCTTCCACAAGAAGCTCAATGATAATGGGTGTGGAAGGGGCTGGAAAAGTAGTTCCTGAATGCAAACAGATTTCACTTACACTCACAAGATATGTAGGGAATTGATTTGGATCAGTAGAGTATACCAATTATTGTTGTGGTTTATTATTTGGGTTAGGTGTGGGTTGGGCTGGTAGCTACATAGTTTTAGGTGCATTTGAACTTGAATTAGCAAGAGGAGGCATTATAGCAGGTTTTTGGGGCTGAGAAGGTGGCTGCATGTAATTGTTTGACTGGTTTGGCCATTGTTGTCCTCCCCTCCATTGAGATGTTTGCTGCCAATTTCCTTGAAATTGCTACCAATTCCCCTAAGATTGCTACCACTGGGGTGGAGATTTTTGGTGATTGGGTCAAGAATTTGAAGGGGTACTCCAAGTTTGTGATGGATATCCTCCATAATTGGATGGATATGGGGGTTTCCATTGATTACTAGATGAGTAAGAATTAAAATATGGCCCAACAAAAGATCATGGATCTGGTGGTATACCCTGTCTTGGAGCCCATGGCCTCCTTTGTGCAACATAGTAGACTTGATCATATTCACTCTGGTTGGTCTTGAACTTGGGTGTCAGTTTCTTGCTGTCAATATTAGATATCATCTTACATTTACAGTCCTTCTTTTGTCTACAATGAGGGCAATATTCTGCCAACATTGCCTCTGCCTCCTCTTGTTTATTTTTGGCCTGAAGTGAATCCAATTGAGTAGCCATATTTTTTATGATGTCTTGCTTGAAGTCTGCCAGTAAGTGAGTAATATCCATCCTTGAAACTCCACTGGTAGATGAATTACCCATAGAATATTGGTAAGCTTTCCCCTTCTTTGAAGTTGCCCTAGAATAGTTTTGACATATCCTCTTGATATCCTCCCAAGGAAATTGGGTGATATCTCCTCCTCCCATCTCCAAGGAATCAGTGTAGTTATCATTAATTTCTCTCAAGAAAATCAGCTTATGTGATTCTTCATTGAGTTTATGGTGTGGATATTTCTATAGGAAAAACATAAACCTTGAAATGTAATCCTCCAAGCTCTCATCCTCCTTTTGCTGCATCCTAAAAATGTCATCTCCTCTCATGTCACTTCCTCTACAATACTCTTTGTATTTCTCAAGGAACTTTATCTTCATATCTTCCCAAGTCTCCACAATATATTTGCCTAGGCTCACGAACCATCTTAATGCAACTTATTTCAAAGTGGTAGGGAATAACTTAAGCCTATGGGCATCAGTAGTATAGTCATAACTTCTGCAGAGTATATCAAACTCAAACAAGAATGTATCAGGATCTTCTATGACAAGTCCATGGAGCTTAGGAAGGACTGAAGTAGGGATATTTTTGAGGTTTTCTACTTCATTCTGACAAGCAATGGGGAAAGGAAAAATTGGTTTGTTAAGTCTATTAGGTTTGTTTGTATTTGTATCACCCTTGCCTACTTGATGAAGTTCCAAAACAAAGGGGTCTTCAATCAAATTTTTATCTTCGTAGGAAACTTTAGAACTAGTTAGATTTGGAAATGTATCAGCAAAGAGGTGTGGCTCTTCTTCTTCTTTGTTTCTTGGCAAGTTCTGATACTCAACTATCTGGAATAGATCCGGATTCTTAGGAAGGGATCTTCCATGAGCATCTCTTCAACTTTCTCTATGCATACAATATCAACTCACTCTCAGCCAACTCACACAAAGAATTGGAAAAATAATAGGGCAATCATAACTCTTTTAAACGAGGGGTACCCTAAGAACAACTTCCAAAAATATTACAGCAAGAAAAACTATCAACGACTCCAAAGAACTTCCTAGTTTAACACCATCCTCGACAATGACACCAAAAATGTTGGCCTCCTATAATGTTTTAACAACTAAGCCTTTACAACTTTGATTTAGAGATTAGACATCTAACCTTAATAACTATCTCAATCATCATGAAGGTTCATTTAAATTGTCAACCTAGGGACACAAAATTGAAATGGGTCAGCACTGTATGTGCACTAGGAATCCAAAGTAGCCACATTCATCCTACAGCTAGGAAAGACATAATACTGAAAGTAAATTACTTGAAAGAAAATAAAATAAATTTTGAACATCAACTAGTAACTAGGCTAAACTGAAATGCATGATGGAAATGAAAATATGAGAAAACAACGAGGAAACTACTCTGTCTACTTTGGCTTCAGGAACAATCAGTGCCAAATTCCTAGCTAATTACTAAACATAAAATAATAACTAAACTAAACTAAGGTACGAGATGGAATACTCACCAAGTGGACCTCCTTGGATAAGTATTCCCTAAAACTAAGATAAAATCAAATGCACGAACTTATAACTTCATTTCATTCTTTGCAAAATATGAGTAGAAATGAGCAACATGACTATATTGCTGAAAAGCTTAAGAGTGTGAATACATCATCAAATTAACATTCTTCGACTAGCCCCTTAGAAGGACCATTAGAGCCTTATTTGAACACCTAGAAAGGAAATCAAATCCAACAGATGTGAAGGGTGCCACATTAGGGAAAATGCGGAAAAGAGCAGAGGCGGCTACGCGTGCACAAAATTTGTCAGGCATGTTTTCCTTAATGCAAGTCTGGCACAATAGTAACGCCTGCATTTTGTCAACAACAATTAAGACCATCAAAAGGTGGTTACAATTCAATTTACATGAGGAATCTCTAGCCACCAAGAGTATTCTCTCCATTAAATGACCAGCTGGAAGAATCTTCTTGAATTGTAGTCCTTAATTATCTACATGATAATGCTAGCACACAAAACAACTACATATCCATAATCATCTTAAAGCGAAATTCATTAATTACATGCAAAATTAACACAACTAGTTCATATAGCATGTCAATATAACTTTGAAAGATGAAAATAAGTTCATGTCCAAAGTCTATAGTTTTAAAGGAAATGTTATGAAAAGATCAACTCCCAAGTACCAAATTCTTATGAAAACTATAGGAACTGGACAACAACCCTATCAATAATTAGACCATAAACTAGAATCATCAAAAAGGTAAGTTGGTGCTTGTTGCTTCTAAGATACTTGTTGAATTATATTCAAAGAAATGGAAATTTCTCAAATTGTAGAGACTTCAATAAAACTAGAACCGAAGATCAAAATACATGCTATCAAAACTTTATAATTTGATCCTTTGGGTTTATTCTCAGAAATTCATCTTGGTGTTGTGCAAATTGAGGATGTTGGAACATATATTCATTAGAAATTGAAAGAACCATCCTCTAGAAATGCTAGATTGATATGGATTGAAGAATTGACTAGAAGTGACTTTACCCTAAAGTCATAATATAGTGTGCTTTCAGAAATGAAGTTAGATGTATGGAACATATTTTCAAACTTAGCAATGAGGAAAGATGCATCAAAATGACTCTTAGAAAATTCCATGATGAATATGTATGGATTTATGAATCTTATGCAATAATCGGAGATGTGATTATGTATGTAACTGGCTTCCCATCCTCCGGACTGAATCCTGAATCCACTTATAATAGAGGATTTTTTTTAATCATGCTGGAATCACTAATCCGATAGTATAGTATACTATTCTAGTCATTTCATAGTTTATTCTTGGTGACAATGATGTTTCTACAGTTGCTATTGATCTTACATTGGATATGGTTGAAAAAAAAAAGGAATACAACCTTTGTAAATTTTTGTGACAACAGTTATTGGAAATTTTGAGAGATATTAAGAAAGGGAAAGGTATGTTCAAATATGGTACACTAGTTGTATGCTTAATTTTCTACTTTATGAAGGAGATTCTTGAAATTGGTGAAGTTCATTGGGTGCATACCAGACCAATCTATCATCGAATTGAGAAACTCATAAGGAATATTGGGTATTTAGATGCACAAGAATAATCCCTTGTTGCATACTTTGGAAAGTTTCAAAGAAAAATGAATAGAAGAAGTAGAGTTCCCAGAGAATTGGTTACAAAGTACAAGAATGACAACATTTTTGGTAACCACTAATAGCTACATTATCAAGGTAGTTGAACCCTAGGAACTCATGGATACCTGAGCTTGGATATGAGATTGAGAAGGACTATGTTGTTGGTTGTATTGAAATGCTTATTAACTACCCTAAAGACCCCAATAGAACTCGGTTTGGAACTTAATTTAAATTGGAAAAAGCTCATGAGAAGCATGAATTAACCTTAGGAAAATCAATTCTTTCCTTCAAAGTAAAGAGAAGAATCACAAAGGCTCTTGCATTAGTTGCACAAGATGAACCTGCTCTAAGGCGATCAAGACTCAAGCAACTAGCATGGTATAGAGGACAATTTCAGTTGGTTCTCAATGTCAGTTCTAGTTCATCTTAGCCTACTTTGGTAAGATCAAGTCCATTAATTAATAGATTTGATGAATTAAATTGTAAAGCAATAAGTGACATGGTCAGTTGGGTTGAAAATAAATGATTGTTGGAAATTAAAGATAAATGTGAGTCTACTCATATTATTGCACTTGATAGACTTTAGTTGTTCAAGAATGTGAGAAAGAGGCTATGAATTTATTCACATTCTACTATTCTTGGATTTATGAAAATTAGAAACTCAAGGATAATGAGAGCTTGATTGAAATGCAGATCAAGTATTCCTCTGGCACATTTGATCCTGCTCTTGATTTAGATGGTTAGACGTGCTGTGAATTGGTAGAACTTCATGAGAAATATCTAGCATTGCATAAGAAGAAAGGTGATAAATTTGAACTATATTGGAAGCTCAAAGATGTATTAAAGATTAAATGCACTTGTATCTTCTATGCCCTCTCTATAGCTAACAACACTTTGAAGTATAATTCTACTCCTAGAACTGTGGTTGAAGGAAAACACACCTTGAGTGATCTAGATTATTTATGTAGTGTATTGGTGGAAGTAAAAAGTCTTTGGGATGAAGGGAGATCCTCATGGACGGGGATTCTTAACAAGCTTCTAGAAACCATTGCCTCTGGTCTATTGGTGTTTTTCCAGCTAAGCTTTGAAATACTTTAAGAGGTATCCAATCTCTATATTCAAGAATTATCAAAGCTAGTGGCCAACTGACATGTAAATCTTCTCAAGGATTTACCCCTAGTCTTTAGGTTGTTTGAGGCCAAGGAGGGTGTTCCTATTGATGCTCATTTGATACCCATTATCGTAAGAACACTTCAACACATAGATAAATTCCTACTAACTTGTAGACATACAATATTTATCAAAGGTTTGGATGACCTTTACATAAATGACCACATATTTGATAGGAATATAGGCAATATAGTAGATTTGCATCTCAGAATAGGTGGAATTTGAATTAGGTAATTTTCTGACCTTGAATCCACATGCAGATTCTTTTTTATTTTAACTATTTAAAATAATTCCAAATGAACTAGCCAGTGCCTCATCAAATTCCGAAGGAGTCGCATATAAAATATTCAGTCAAACATAATATTCAATCTTGACATTAGTGAATGTTTCTCAAAATGCATTACAACATAAGACCTCACAATATTCAAAGCAACACTCCTTATCAGACCCTTAGCACATTATCATAGACTTACAATCCTTTCTCAAGCATTTGATTAACTCATTAAGTTAAGGCAAGAAATAAAATCATACATTCAAATGAAGTAATGAAGACAAATGAAAATAACCTTAATAATTTCATTCATAACTTGTCACAACACACACAGGAGAGAAATTTCCTTGAATTTTAGATTTGTTTCGATATCAGTAATTACACCAAACCTATTAAGACTATCTCATATACATACCCTACCCAAAAAAATTTACCAGATAATTCATCCCGAATTCTGCATTATATGCACTCAGTATATAGCACCTAGACCTTTAGGATTCAAAAATCCAACCTCCATAATGACCTTGAGATCTCTTTTATAACATAAGAGAGCGAAAACCTTCGGGCCCATTGCATTTAAATTTTAGCAAAATTTCATTCGCATTTCAAAATTCCCACATGATTGGATGTAATCATTCAGTGAATAGGGGAATCAAATTTTTGCAACAACCTGTGTTACCAGTTAGTGTCACCACACCCATAGAAAAATTCCACCAAGGATTTTTCATTTACGTCGACGTCAATCCCAGGAACAAACAACAACATGACTAGAACAAAATTGGAGAACCCAAAAAACCATATCAACACTCGAAACCCGAATCGGCACCACGACCACAATTCAAATGCCCGCTACATTTTTTCACCTCAGTGGGAGGTATAAACACCACCTTATCTTCACCAAAACCCTTCCCAACACAAGAAACAAAAGCGAAACACGGTACCACCGTGGGTAATTGGAGAAACTGTGAGGACCACTTTGTCTACACCAACCAATTTAGTCAAAGTCATGAGGTAACAATGATAACCAGAATCAGTCTCAGAACCATCGCTACCAGAGCTTCTAGAGACATCAGTGGGTGAATTCTTCTACCCAAGATATCCTTGAATCTACCTTATCTTGGCCTTCAATCTTGCTCCATATTCCACATACCTCTTTTCTTTTTTCCAGAGCTCGTCACTTCTGCTCTTGTAACTTGACCCTTGAGCCGAGAACTGCATGTAGTAACACCCAAGAGGGACCTTATGCCTTCTTCCTTGGAGCCAAGAGTGCCTGGAATGGTACTCTATTCATATTTTCATGCCTCCTTATGATATCTTCATGTGTCCATTCTTGCAAGCCTATGTACTGGCAAAATAGAAGTAGTTGGCTTGCTCATATCTCACTCGAACCCAAAGCCTTTGTAGAAGCAACAACCACTTAATGTAGAAGCATAGAGGAATTAAAACTCTTAATCACTATGATGAAAATGAATAGACAACAATAATTTATTGAACAAATTGATGAAGTGATCATCAATTCTCAGACTATAGCATGAGTGAGCGAGTGATTATTCATTGACGTCAATTTCACCATTGTTAGTTGGTAGGTTCATGGAAATCGATGTATTATTCATCATCATTTCTAGGAGATAACCCCTTGCATGCATGGAAATTAGGTTGATATCCATCAAAAATTTTACACCATTAATGTTTGCCATCAGCAAAGCTCAAACAACCATCACATGACTAGTTCAATGTTTTTAATTTTCACCATCGATGCGCCAATGAGTTGGCATGTCGAATGACTCAGATTGACTCAAACACATTTAAAAATTCCTTGTTGTCACATGGCAAGCCCATCGACCAATCATACACACCCAAGTCAAAAAACACGCACGTCACTCATCGGCCCCAACCAGACTCCTTGTGCCACCAAGTGAGTCCATGTGTCACCCATTCACACACCTCGTAGCATCTTTAAAACTATTATTTTAATCATGTGTAGTTGGTGAGGAACGACCATGATTTATGATTACATGACAACCATTGATTCAATAGCCTTCATTAAACTGCAAGCGAACAAGGATTGGGCCCCTCGATCGTATGCAACATGTGGAAACATCTTGCATACCTTTCCATTCATTTGTGACATCATCGAAAGTCTTTGGGAGGCCAACGGGGAATGGTCAAGATCAAGCCTATCAATCTGACAATCAGAAAATTTGCACATGCAACAATTGTTATTCATAAACAAGGGGATTGACTAGGTAGATGGGGTGCAACCCTTAAGGCATGAAACTTAGATGCTAGTCTAAGGTTCTGAAAATTTATCAACCCGACATCAAGTGAGGATTAAAATTAATTCCCAACATGGAAAAGACTAACAATCCAAGTAAAGGGGGCCAATAAAGATGACGTGTATGATGCCATAAGTCATGATTAGGATGATCGATGACTTGGTGCAATAGGTCAACATGGAAATCTAATGTAAGGGTTCAACATATGTGAAAAATTCAACAAGGTTGACAAACCCCTAAACCCTAACATACAACCATTAAGCACAAGGGTGACAATTTGATGAAATTTCTCATGGAACCAACCAAAATTTGTAATAATTTGAAATATCTACCAATGAATCCAGCTCAGGGATGCATACCCCTAGTGGATATGGTGAGAATCTACATTTTGGGGAGTAGACAAGGTGCCAAATCCATTGGGAACTCTAGAACCACTTGATTATGCTGCATTGGAACTCATTCTTTAAACTTCATTTGGTGGCCCCAAGCCCCCCAAAATGAATTACCAATAGTTACCTCTCTCAAAACCTCTATTCTATGTTGTTTGCAATAGGCAAAGTCTAAAAAAATTGTCGTGAACTACCCACAAAACAAGCTCGGTCACCAACATGTCCCACAATATCACTGTGCTTCCCAATGTCACCAATTTTGTTGCTCTACAATCTATAATTAGAAACTAACTAAAATTCATAATCATTGTGACATTTCACTATGGCCAGCTCACTTTCATGTTCCACTATATGCTCAATCACATGAGTTAAGAAATAGAAGCCTTCATAGTCCATTTGATCTTCGACATCACAAATTTTGACATCAAAATCATTTTTCACCTCAAACTAAAATCTCTCATAAACAATTTGTTGTGTATCACAAAAATCATCTTTGAACATGCCAAAGATAAAAGATGCATATTCTGGAACATCCTTATATTGATCACTGCAACATGGGAATATTTTTTGACATTTCGGTTCAAGTATATCAAAACACACCTCATATCATACAGATGAGGATCATATGCATCATTAACCTTCAAGAAATGAGTAAATGCATTCATCTCAGGTTCACTAACATATTCAGACTCATTCTTCACATCATCATTCATCTGAATGGAAAAAAACTCAAGGGTAGGTTCAAGAAATTCAACATCAACACGGGAAACATAAAGACACGTGTGGATGGTTAAAATGACACTAACAACATTAAAACAAAATATTTCTACTCTATTTCTCCTGAAAAAGAAAGACTACATGTAGTGGCCTAACTCCCAAGGTCCTAGTAGTTGGTTCTCAACTGTTTGATGTCACTCAATTGGTTCATGCAACTGTAATATTCAAGGGGCCTATGCTGGTAAAAAAGGATTCAAGCTATGACTCTCTTTGTCAAAATAGTTCCTATAAATCAATGGGTTTAAAATAAAAGAAAAAGATAGATCTAGGGGGTAAATCAGTAAGTATGAATTAAATTTATCTAATATCCAGACATATACTTTTAACAATGAATATTTTCTCAACCGATCACAAAAACCATAGCATGACACAACCCACAGTATAACTGTACCATCGTATACATCTTAGGTGCTTAATTCAATTCCTCTATTCACCTATCACAAGTATTTCCAAGATTTCAAAACAACACACATTCATTCATCATTCAAACTATAGATCAACAGACTTCAATAACTTTAATTCAATGACAATTTAACAAGATAATCTTTAAACCTAGTTTCTTCTAATGAATTTCACCACATAAGAGACTATCATGCTTCAGCACAATCACTAGCATTCAGGTGGATTATAACTCATTAACCTTATCAAACAACACAATCTAATGCAAACTCCATATTTCGTAAACCTGCAATTCTATTAACTATAAACAAGATCTGGTACAATGTATCTCTGCAAAAAAGCTCTATAAAATCCTATCTCTTAGCACTAGGTAAGCCAATCCATTTCTCAATTAGTCGACCCTTACAATGTAATACCCATCTGGTATTTATAGAATACAAAAAGAAGTTTGAACTTTACTTCTATCTTAGGCTTTCCACCTTTTTAGGAACAATCAACTTTCTTGGAAACTCATATCAACTTTGATCTTGAGTTCTTACATTATACATTCAGTTTGATCTAACAATAGAAGATAGAAATAGAAGAAAAGAAGATCATGCATCCTTAAGACTGTCAGTGCCGCATGCATGCAACATGCAAGGAAGAAGATCATCATGCATCATGCATGGAAGAAGAATATCATGCATGCAAGATTTTATGCATGTGAAGCTGGATCCGCTATGAACTCATCATAACTGGTGAAGACTTGTTGTAGCATATCCATATCTGGCCCATCAATCTAGTCATCTTCAAATTTGATGTGATCCAACTCAACTACAGCAAATTCTTTCATGCTTTTTACCTTGACCAACTCTCTCCCTGCAGCTTTTATTTCTTCCTTGACTTCTACAAGCCGATCTATCACTAAGTCTTCTCCATCATCTTTCTCCTGCATGAGTCCTTGGAATCTTTCATTCCATTTCTCTCTAACCTAACTCAATGGCATGCCATCTTTAGTCATTACATTCACATCTACTATTATAGCCATAACCGCTTCCAACTCTTCCAACTGCTCAGTTAAATTATTAACTGCTTCCTGAATTTCATCCTTATGCTTGCTCAAAAAGCTAGTCCTAAACTTAAGGATATGAGAAGTATTTTCTACAAAATCTTTATTATCATCTTCGAGTATAGATTCTTCTAGAAGAGTAGTCAGAGGCAATGTATTTATCTTCTCTAACTTTTCACTATACTCTTTGTACTCTTCTTCTAACTTCTTGGATTCCTCAATATATTGATGCATCTCTTTTATTACTCCTTCCGCCTCCTTATAGGTTTCAAATCCTTTTTCCAAAACCTCACCTACCTCTCGGTTCACTTTGTCTATCCATTTGTCAACCATCTCCACCTTACCTTTAACCTGCACCAAATCATCAACCTCATTTTTGCTTAGCAAAATAGGAGTCTCAATTGCTGCAACCTATTGTGACCTTGGAGAGGAGACACTCTTCAAGAATGAATGTAACTGATCCAATTGAGCCTTAAGCTCATCTTTCTTTTGTTTGTCCTTAATCGTCCTTGATTTTGTCATTGAAGCCACCACATCAATCAGATTCATTTGTTGATTTCTAGTGGGTCTTCCCAAGTTAACTGTACTCAATTGATAGTCTGTGAGGTGCATATCCCCTATCTCCTTTTCAATCATAGGCACGACACATTCAGCAACTATCTCCCCTTTATCTTTGAGTCTGGTAGAATGCAAAACTTTAGCCCTCTTCTTAGGCCTTTCCTGTTCAATATCCTTCATCATGTCCTCCCAATTAAGAGGTTGAGGAGGTGTTCTAGCTCTCTTCTGCAA
Source organism: Sequoiadendron giganteum (assembly GCA_007115665.2). Taxonomy (NCBI): domain Eukaryota; kingdom Viridiplantae; phylum Streptophyta; class Pinopsida; order Cupressales; family Cupressaceae; genus Sequoiadendron; species Sequoiadendron giganteum. The sequence continues at coordinate 337,735,609 of CM021101.1, read as the reverse complement.
ATCTAATTTCAACCATGTCGGAGCACTAGGAGTCATCATCATGGAAGAGGAAGCAACAACTGTAGAGGATGGCTGAATATCTACCTCAGGTTGAGAATCAACCTTTGCCTTTTCTTGTTGCTCCTGCAGCACATGCATCTGCACCAACTTCTCAATCTCTTCTCTATCTCTTTGTTCCTGTATTTTCGTGTCTTCTTCTTCCTTTCTCAATCTCTCCTCTTCCATCTGATCCTTCTCTAACTTTTCTTTCTCTAAGGCCTCTCTTTCCAACCGTTCTACCTCTAAAGCTTTAAGTTTTGTAGCTTCGACCTCTTCTTCTTTTTGCTTCCTTTCAGTTTCTTCCTTTTCTATCCTTTCCATTTCCAAGGCTATGGGTTTCTCTACCTTTTCCATTTCTTCCTCAGCTTGTTGTTTCTTTACTAGCTCTTCAGCCTCTTTTTCTTTTCTTAGAGCTTCAACTTCTTGTTCTTTCTATCGAGCCTCCTCTGCAAGCTTCAATCTAGCAACCAGGGCTTCCTTTTCCCTTCGGTTTCTTGCTTTCTCCTCCTCGAGATCATGGATCTTCTATATCAGTTCCAAATTTTCATTTTCTACCTTGACCTTGATCTCATGCTCTCATTGCCTCATTTTCTCCTCCATTGTATCAGTCGTTGTCCTTGTTTCAACTTCTTTTACATTTGATTGCTACTGTTGAAGTAGAGCATCAGCTTGTAACTTTGCCTCATTTCCTTTTGCTTCTCCACAGCAGCCCTTGCATCAGATTCTCTAGTAGCATCTTCAAATTGTTTCCATTGTTCTTCCTATGTAAGAATCTGCTCAACAGTATTATCTAGAGGTACATTTTCTTGCAAGTTCTTCTCTGACAGAGTTTCATTCGAGTCTGTCTCAATTTCCACCAATTCTTCCTCCACTTCTTTTCCATTAGTAGCTTTAGCCATGGCATAAAGTACTCCTTGAACTTCTTTACTTTTCTTTCTTGTGAGTGGGGCTTGTGCAGATGACTCACCCAATGCAGGCGTAGGAACAACAGATTCAATTGGAACATCTCCCTCGGGTGTCTCTTCTTCTTCATCAACTACCTCCAACTCTGTTTCTTCAACATCAGGAGGAAAGAATTCTAATGGTTCCTTGGAAGGTGCCTTTCTTTTAATCCTCTTATACCCTTTACCTTTCTTGAGGATTGGTCCCTGAGGAGCTTGAGTCTCATCATCAACCATTGCACACTTCTATCCAAGACTGTTCTTCCCAGTTTCTTAATATCAATAGTTTCTTCCTCATTCCAGTCTATTGGATCTAAGTTTTTGGTTCCAATCTTCAAAGCTTCATATGAGGGATCTAATACAATTCCATCGTCCACCAAAGTGTTAGGAATATTATCTTTAATACCCAGCTCTACCATAAGTGAGACTGGTAATCTCTCATAATTCTTCTTCCTTAAGTCATATTCATCCTGCCTATCACACCAAAAATCCTTGAACAAATTAAAATGTCTAGTAAACACTTAAGGTAATAAAGCATACATCTTCTTCTTTGGATCAAAATACTTACGAGCTATATACAATCCCAATTTTAATTGTATCAACTCATTACAAACCACCTTAGCTGCCTTCAAGTGTTGACAACCATATTCCCCCAGTGTCATAGGAAACTTATGGCATCATGTCTTGTGCTTCATCCCAAATCTAGCATTAAATCCAATGGCTTGATATACAAATTCCATAAGCACTATTCTATTGCTGTAGCATCTTGGAAGTAAATGGGGATGACCTTCAAACCTAAACAATCTGAAGTATGAAAATTTGGGGTATTGGATGTACCAACTTCCCCATTTAGAAATGAATGCCATAGCTTCTTGGCTTAACCTGTATCCTGCATCTCCACTCAACTGGTTGATAACCACATATAAAAAGGCATCATTGACTCTCCTGAAGTGAGTCTCAGCAACCTGAAGGGATAATTGATTGTAGTGTTCCCACACCTTCCTTTGTCCATCCAAGACTCCCATTATACCTACTCTGTTTAATCCTGGGAAAATCCCCATTCTTGCCGCAGCATAGACCACATATGAAGTCATGAAGAAATATTTGGTATGTTTGACCCTTGTGAGTTGATCATGTATGGCATCAAAAACAATCATCGACCAATCAAATTGATAATCACCCTGAAATATCACTTGAATAAAATGAAACATCCATTCCTTGAAATGGAAGGCATCCCTCTTCCCAAACACTCTGGACAGCATCAATATCAAATTAGATATCTCCTTCTTGAAGTCTGCCCTCTTTGGCTAGTCTGCCAGTTTGCTTAAAGACTTCTTCTCGGTGCTTAACCATATTTTGTTTAAATGAGACTTATTGGAGTCTTTATGCTTACTCTATTTCTCCAATGCCTGAGCCTTAGTTAACTGCACTAAATTCTTGGGATCAGGAACATTAAATATACTTTGGAACATCTGTGGAGTAAGATCTATAATCACATTATTCTGTGAATCCATGCATAATCTTATAGCTGGATTATAAGTACTGGCCACTGTACATATCAACTCCGGACAATGAACTGACAAAGGAAACATAGTGATATGTGCAAGACCAGAGTCAACAATCCTTTGAGTTCTCCCTGTCAAGTTTTCCCTTTCTGCAAAGGTCTCTTCATGTAATTCTTCAAAACTATACTGGCCAAGATTAGTATCTGTGATATCTGACCAGTCTGATTCCACCTTGCTCGTCTTCACCACCGGATTCCTATGATCATACCTTAATGTATAAGGTAGCTATTCTAGTTTCACCTTCTTGATTTTCAGTGCTGTCTTTGATGTTCCAGCTGGTTGATTCCTTCGAGCAGCCTCTCCTGACGTTCCTGACATCTCTCAAATCTCCTGCAAGCAAACCTCTAATTAGACCTTCAAATAAATCATTACAAAACATGTTCTAAAAACATACTTGTTACATATACATCGGAGTCGGAACTAGACAGAAGCTCAAAACAAGCACTTTTACAAAACTGGTGGACTCGGAGCAAAAACCTATATAGGAACTTCACCTAGTAACAAACGGGCTCAGAGTTGGAGTCGAGGAAGTTATCAGAACCGGGATCAGAATGAAAAAGGGATTTGGTTTTTCTTCGAATTCTCTTCTTTTCATATTCTATTTCCATTCCGCCTCCGCCTCCGATTTGGTTATCGTTACTTCAACAAAAGACTCCCCACTATATGCGGAGCCAGACACGGGATGAAAATGAAATTGATAACCTTTACAAACAAAATTCTTAAGTTCAAGATAATTTCCGACCCCGCCTCCGCTAATTATCACATACTTCAAGAAAACCTTTTAGAACTCGGAATCAAAAACGAGATAGCAATGGAATTGATAACTTTGGTAAAAACAAAACTCTTATGCCCATACCCATTCCAATCTCGCCTCCTCCTATGCTAATCATGACATCATCAAATTTATTCATTTTCATCATAACTTCATGATTAAACCTAGGTCGCCATAAAATGGCAAAGGAGCTTAAAAACTCTACCCTCATATGATCGTGGGGAACAATTGTATTTTAGAGCCATTTATTTAAATCTTATTTAAAGTAATTGCAGAGACCGACGAAACCCTAATTTAAACAATAAATCTAATCTACCTTAACTCACTGTAAAATCTCTAATCTACCTCACTGTAAATTCTTAATCTAACTCAAGCCATAATAAAAACCTTTAATCTAATCTAATATACCACAAATCAAAAATGATACGACGCGATCATGATTAAGACATGAAAGTGATAATGCCCAAAAATAGAAAGAAATGACATGATAAAACAAGACAACAAAGATTAAAGCAAAACAAAACAAGCCAAAACAAGAACCTACTCATTCAATCACATCGATGATCATAAAATTGCTTTAAAACACAATGATTGAACATGCGAACAGATACAAAGAAAAACACAAGGAGGAAATAAACAATGAACAACAAAGATAAAAGACCTACCTCAAACACAAAAAAAGCCATGCTAACTTTCTGAATCGATTCGCACACAATATCCCTTCTCTATCTCAATCAATTTGCTCAAACAAACTCTGCTATTGCTCTTCGCGCTCTCAGACTTGTGATAATAACAATAATGATCAGCTTTAACCCTTAATAAAAAAAAATATGTGAATTTCTACCTACATCGGCAACCACCATTAATGCATTAAAATGTAGTCAAGGCGGAGTCGGAACTGTAAGAGAACGAACACTGGTATGCAGTGCAACTTCAATCAAAAAGTCAACGACAAAATATTGGCGGGGTTGGAACTAAAATGGAAATAGGATCTTAAAATCATAAAATTTCCAAACCTTATCCCCATTCCAACTCCACGTCCAACAACTAAAAACAAAACAAAAACAAAAACAAAAAGTTAAGTAAAAAGACCAACCTAATAAAACAAAACACAAAAACCGAGACAAACAAACATTAAAAAGGGAGCGGAGGCAGGATCAGAATTGAATTTGATTTTGAAAATTTTGATAACAACCATCCCAATTCCCACTCTAGCTCTGCTTCTGCCAAAGAGCAAAAACAAAGGCAAAGAAAAGACTGTCAGGATAGAACCAAAAAACAAGCCTTGAAAGAAATTTCAGAACCCGATTCATCTCCGGTTCCAACTCCGATAGAGAAATCAAAGAAAAACAAAGTATTGGCAAAACTAGACTCCAAACTTTGTTCCAAAAACAACTAAGTACAAAAACACAAAGGGGGACCCATTATGACCAAGGAAAAAGATGGGGTGGTTATGCAAGGCATAACGACACGTATGTGCTTTGGTAACCTCATGTGCAATATCAGTTGATATGTTTGCTGACCCAGAAGTGAAAGATTCATTGCTAGCTGAAAACTTCTCATCAGCAATAAAACTAGAATTTTTATTTTCTTTCACATAAATGCTTTTCTTGAGGGATAAAAACATGTCGATGTTCACACAAGGCACATCAAACAAGAAGCAATTGTACTTAGATTCGTACTCACCAACATTAGATTCATCATTATTTTTATTTATTGGCTACTCTACACACAGATCAAGAACTTCTCTAGTATCAACACAATCTAAAACTTTATTGGCATATGAATCAACAAACTCTTCAGTGTTATCAATGGGTAATAATGTTTACTCAAGATCCATACATTTTTCACAATACACTGCTTGATCATTCCAAAATGAACCCCCTATTTCATCATCATATACAACACCATCCTCTGCCTCACATAGACAATCATGAGAAACAAAGGCATCAACACATTCATCAATATGTTTATCATATTTAGCATTATGCTCAAGATCAACATACTGAACATACATATCCTTATCTTCAATTTCCTCATCATTGACACAATCATCATGCTCTATTGATGGAAAACCTGAACTACATTCCTGATATTCACCACATGTAATTTGTTCCTTCACTTGTGGACAAGTGATATCATGAGAATCTGTACCATTGCATTCTTCAAGTGAAGAATATGCCTCTATATCATCCTCAGAAAAGCAATAAAAAATATCGACCTCATCATAATTCTCATCATAAGAAAAATCATCACTACACAAACCATGTTCAAGATCTTCAAAATGAATGCTTGAGGTTGTACTTTCAAGATCATAATCACTGGTTTCTAATGAAAAATCAGCAACACATACACCATAATTGTTGATCACAACATGACATGGAATAACATTTTGTATCTCATTCACTTCATCATCTGAGATATCACAAGAAAGTAATTCTTGCATATTTACCTTGTTATCATCCCATGTATCCTTTTATTCATCACTGTCATGTTGCTCAATATATGTGTTTGTGAGTTGACTAATATGTTGATCTTTTGACATATTCTTTTCACTTGTTTGCATTGTTATTTGATTTTTCTCAAGAGGATATCTAATGTATCCCTTTTGAGAATCCAAATTATGTTCATAGCCACATTTGGTTGATTCTACAATCTTTATCCAATTAGGTACTTGGTCAAAGCTACGAGGCTTCAATTCTTTTGGAAAAGTACTCAACCCAGATTCATAAATCTCACAAAATAAATTAATGCGCACAAAATCCTCAGGTTTGCAATATTTGGGGACTTCTACCAAAGCATACAAAAATATCAAAAATAGTTTATATGGTGATTCCCCCTTGTGTCTCTTCATTTCACACACTTCTTGCACAAAATACTATTGATCAACATTGCTCAAATTTTGTTGATGTTCAACTTGAAGCTCACTATGATCTTCACACTATGACGATGGAGAAATCATAATAGCATAAGCATTGTCATCTTGACAATAAATTCCATTATCTGATCCCTGAATTATATTTGTATGAGATGTGCTAGGATAACCAACACTTGTAGCCAAATACCCTTTCATCATTGAGTATTTCAAATTGTTCTCATTATCCATGGCAGATTGATATGCCTGATGTAATGTTGCAAGCTCTTTATCTCGTAATAGATAGCTCATATTTTTATCAAATGCACCTAAGTAAATGACCAAACATTCAGCATCATTTGGTCTCATACTTTCTATAATCTCCCTTATTGCCTTTGCAAATCGAATATTGAAAACATGGACCAACTCATCTTCACTTCTATGGATTTCCATGAAGTCTTTTCTTACCACACTTGGATTTACCCTTTCACCAAATTGTTCAACAAAGGCTTTCATAAATTGCTTCCATGAATCTATAGAATTTTTGGTAAATATGAGAACCAATCCCTGGCATCATCCTTCAAAGATTGAACAAAAAGTTTCATGACAACATCCTCATGATTTACCTCATAATCCCCCATTACATCCATGAATGTTTGAAAATGTTTAGAGATTGATTCTGAACTTTGTCTTGTTGGAAAACCTTTCCTAACATTTTTAGGGATCAGGTTTTGGAAGCCTTTAATACCACTGAAAACCAATGGCTTATAACTTTCAATCTTAAAATCCCTTTGAGGGCTTGGTGAATATTGTTTTCCCTACATACTTTTACTTGCTATTTCACAAGAAAACCCTCTTATATCCATATTCAATCATTATCAACTTCATACATGGTTGTTAATTGCATCATTTTTTAATTCAACCATGATTCTAAAACATAGATTGAATCATTTTTCCTTAAAGCTCTCTCAGAGGCATAATTCAAAAATAAGCATACTTCTCAAATCATTACATATATTACATACTAGAAATATGAACAAAACTATCACTATTCCCTATATTAATACAATTTCATCTAATAGGGAACCATTTATCATCTTAAGCCTTGGGAATTTCCCATAAACTTGTTGCAAATAGAATAATGCTTATTTTTTAGATTTATGAGAATACCTAGAAACTTTGTAGTAGTCATTAACCTTTCTTCCTGACTGCAAATTCTGCAAATCTAGAAGTCTTCTTCACAATTCAATTGATTATTTAGAAAAATTCACCACCTCTTTTCATAGAGGATTAAACTTCAAGCATCATGAAGTTCCTTTAAGACTAATTCTTGTTTTGGGTCTTCTCCAATAGTGGAGTCACTCGCAAATTCTTTAAAAAATTGCTGCAACAAAACCTTTTCCAGGTCCAAAATTTTTTCAACATTTGAATCAAATGTTCAGATTCACCAAATGCTTGAAACTATGATATTATAGTCTACAACTAGAGATACAAAATTTCTCCCCTACAGAGTTGCCATTTTGTTGGTGTTTTTTCCAGTTAAGCTTTGAAATACTTTAAGAGGTAGCCAATCTCTATATTCAAGAATTATCAAAGCTAGTGGCCAACTAACATGTAAAGCTTCTCAAAGCTTCACCCCTACTCTTTAAGCTGTGTGATGCCAAGGAGGGTGTTCCTATTCATGATCATTTGATACCCATTATCGCAAGAACACTTCAACACACAGATAAATTTCTACTAACTTGCAAACATATAGGATTTATCAAAGGTTTGGCTGACCTTTACATAAATGACCACATATTTGCTAGGAATATAGGAAATATATTAGATTTGCATCTCAAAATAGAAAGAATTTTAATTAGGTAATGTTCTGACCTTGAATCCACATGCAGGTGCTTTCTAATTTTAACTATTTAAAATAATTCCAAATGAACTAGCCAGTGCCTCATCAAATTGGGCAGGAGTCACATATTAAATATTCAGTCAAACATGTCAGGATTGAACATTTCTCACAATGTATTACATCATAAGACCTCACAATATTCAAAGCAACACTCTTTATTAGATCCTTAGCACATTATCACAGACTTACGATCCTTTCTCAAGAATTTGATTAACTCATTAAGTTAAGGGAAGAAATAGAATCATACATTCAAATGAACTAATGATGACAAATGAAAATACCCTTGATAATTTCATTCATAACCTGTCACAACACACATAGGAGAGCAATTTCCTTGAATTTTAGATTTGTTTCGATATCAGTAATTACACCAAACCTATTAAGACTATCTCATATACATACCCTATCCAAAACAATTTACTAGCTAATTCATCCCAAATTCTACATTATATGCACCCAGTATATAGCACCTAGACCTTCAGGATTCAAAAATCTGACCTCCATAATGAGGCTTGATATCTCTTTTATAACATAAGAGAGTGAAAAGCTTCAGGCCCATTGCATTTACATTTTAGAAAAAAAAATTCAAAATGGAATTTCATTCGCATTTAGAAATTCCCACATGATTGGATGTAATCATTCAGTGAATAGTGGAATCAAAATTTTGCAACAACCTTCTTTACCAGTCAGTGTCACCACACCCAAAGAAAAATACCACCAAGGCTTTGTCATTTACTTCCACGTCAAACCAAAGAAGAAATAATTGTTCGCAAGAGACACTACGAGGTTGACTTGGTGTTGTCATTGATAGCAACCATAATCATCTATTAGGTCCGCACTCCATCATTTGTTCCTACTGGCAAGAAGAATCAAAATTGTCAAGCCAGAATAGAGTATCCTATAACACAGTGTTATTCAATCTGTAAGATCATTTATGGTTATTATTTTTCTTTGCGCATCCCAGGGAACATTTGTTGGCATATTATCTTTTTTTTTTTTGAAGCGTAGTAGCTCGTACTAGATCATGCAAAATTTAGAAGATTTGATTGTCGTGTTCTTAGTTTTTCTTGTATTGAGGCCGACCTCATGAATTTATTAAGTCGCGGATGTATGCAAACAAATTAATTAAGTATATCTATGTTTGTATGTCATTGTTTGGGTCCTAACAAAGTTATGGTGGGCCTTTGAGGGTACGCATTGCATATTTCTCATAATGTGAGCTGACAGTTGTAATTTTCTTATGTTTTTTTGAAGCCGACAGAGTGTAAATAAATCCTATGTTGTGGATATATATACTTGGTCTTTCATATCATTTTGCATGGAGTTAGAGTTTTGTTGATGTCCATACAATGAGTTAGAGTAGAGCAGAGGTGCATAATGCACAGTTTCACTTGTGCATAGAAGATTTGTGTTGTGTGCATGAGTAGAGTAGAGCAGAATTATAGATTCAATATGTAGAAGAACATATCCATTGTTGTGCTTAATCTGGAACTTTAGTCAAGCATTTTAGATGCTATCATCGCAGTTCAAATCTTTAGATCATTTTAATCTGAACTCTTGGAAAGCAAGCCCTTTCTTTCTTGAGCAATGAGCTCTAGGCAGTGTGCCTGAATGCACGTGCATTCCCTTGTAATCTTAACTTATGAGTATACTCAAAATCATACTTGTGGATTGGCCATCCACCGTGGTTTTTCCCCTAACAGGATATCCATGTAAAAATATTGGTGTTATGGTGTTGTGTTTACTTTCTTGTTTATGAATTGTGAATGAATGTTATTGATTCTTTGAAGTTAAAGATTACTAAAGCTAATATTTGCGCAACACTGATGATGGAACTCTCAAATTTTGCAAATTTGAGGTTCCCATTTCAAAAATTTTCCTCTGCACTTTCATAAGTGCACTTGAAGGATCAATCTGAGTGACCAACTTTGGATTGTGTTAAAATTATTTGAGGATTTGGATTTGAAATCATTAGAACAATCACATGATTGTGTGTGCCTCTTGTTTGTGTAATGAACTCAGGCATATGATTTATGTGCAGGAATTTACTATGTTGCTATTGGGTGGCCAATGTACCTACAAAATGGATTTTTTTGAAAGGAATCAAAACCTTCAATTAAACGCCATTGGCAAGTGAAGAATAGGGGCACCACTAATACATGAATAATTTGTTCCAAAGAATGCTGCAAAATACATGGATTTGCTGCAAAGACCTTCAAAATATCCAAGCAAATGCAACTGGCCTGTATATGGCCGATTTCCCCTCAACATCCCTCATTCTTGTGCCAATATATGGGAGCTTTGGAATAGGTTATACACATCCATCAAAGTAGAAAATGAGGAAGTGCGTGGCTGTGACTAGCAACAAGAGTCATTTGGTATGACAGTGGGGCAGCGAAGAATGTCAGAGAAAACGGATGACACACAAAATGCATTTGTTGAAAATTGTTTAGAAACTTTAAGGCTAACAATGTATTCTGAGAAGGAAGAGGCACAACTAGCCAGTGGGAAAAGGCTCAAAAAATGGTGAGGGAAATGAGTAGGGTATTCACATCCATTAAAGCACAAAGGGTTGTGATAATATTCAAAGAAAATGTAGATAGGGGAATTGCAAAGAATGGCACAAATCTTCTATGAGATGAGAGGCCAAGAAGCACAAAATGGATTTGTTGAAAAGGTTGATGGAGGGCATGAATGGAACACCATGAATTCAGGGCACACACTATACAAAGTGGACTATTGAAAGTTTTTTAGAAACTTTAAAACAAATGCAACTAGCATGTGTGAATCTTGAGCTACTTGGCTAAGAAAAATATGCACAAAATGAAATTTGTTGCAAATGGAGGGGCAACCACTAATCGAGCATTTCAGGCTACCCACAAAACATATCTGTTGAAAAGGCCTTTAGGAAGCTTCAAAGCCAATGCAACTGGGAGGGCTTGGCCTATAATAGGGTGTGAGCATCCATCTAAGCTGGGGTGCATTGATCTATAATGGACCTCTGTGAAATGAAACCACCACGAGTGAAATGAAGAATGTTGTAGAAAGTGCCAAGTAGAGAAGAAATTAGGGAAAAAGACAAGTCAAATAAGATCAACGGTCGGCAAGAGATATGCTAATGTAGAAATATCTTGACCTCATCTTGCCATATCGAGACCCCAAGCTCCCTGAGTTTTAATTCCCATGAGATGGCAAGAAGGTGATGCGTGGGGAGTGGGCCTGGCCAAAATTTCAAAGGGTTGGGGAAAATGTTTTTTTAAATTAAAAGCCCAATGAAATAAAATGAATTCACATTTAAAGGAAGGGTTTTTAAATGCAAGATGGATATTTTACACATTGGTGTAAAAATAAAATATGGTGGGTGAAAACAATGCCCAAGTAAAGTTTTATTTTAAATGGTGAGAAGCATTTAATGAAAGAGAGATGTGGGTAAATTCCCATTGTTCCCCACTATTTCACAAGATTTTGATGCTTGTTTGTTAAAACTTGCGGGAGTGCGGGGTTGAGAGAATGATTAGTGTGGGCTCGTGGATATTTTAAAGGGAATATGGATAAAATATTTTATTCATAGGGGATTTTTAAAAGTCCCATTTTCAAAGGTAAAAGTGAAAGATGGGTTGCAGTGTAAAGCACAGGTAAGGCAATTTAATTTTTGCCTAGGTGAAATATTTCAACTGCACGGGTAAAGGTTTGTGCAGTATTGTGAAAGCAAAATATTTTATGTGCTAGCGAATACACAAGTGAAGGTTTTCAACTAGCACGTGAAAATGAAGGCATGGACAATAATTTTAATTTTTGTCCACAAGGCTATTATCTAAAGTTCAAAATCTTTAATATTTGAATGTACAAATATAATATGTTGGTGCAACAAAAGGGTAGAAATAAGAGTTTTCATAGGAGTAGAATTGTTTTTCACTCAGCAAGTGAATGAAGTGAAATCTCACACATGGCAAAGTTTTTTGCTGGGAAACTTGGTGCAAAGGTAGTTTTGGAGCATAATAAGTTTTTTGCAGAGAGAGGAGAGAGGCCTTGCAAAATTCTGATCAACAGGAGAGAATTTTCTAGATGTCATCAACAGATCAGTTTTAGGGCTTCTTCTGGAACATTCAATTCTTCTATATCTTTTCTTCTTCTCTCATTGTAACGGGGTTAGCAAGTTAGAAAGTTTTGGGTCGAGTCTAGGTGAAGTTGTAGAGAAAAATATAAAATATGGCAATTATAGAGAAAATAAAAGTTAGGTTTTGAGTCATTTTGTTGTAGGTTTTGAATTCATGGAGATATATTTTTTTATGATAGTACTAGCATTTGAATTAGAATGATAAATTCAACCTCATGTCTCTCCTATGTACAAGCATATTTGAATTTTGAATAAAATGATCAAGGGTTATGTTGTTCATCTCACTGTTGTGGTGTGTGCAATTCTTGTTTTAGCTTTAATTCAAAGAATTAATTAAAATGCTTAAATGAGATTGTAGGTTGATATTTTATGTACAAGTATTTGATAAGTAGTATTGAGTTAGGGCACATATTGGTGATATTGTAAGGCAATATTATCAAAGATCTTATATGATATGTGTTGAATCTATTATAAACCCTTAGGTATTTGTGAATTTGACTCCTTCAATGGATATACGGCACTAATCTAAGTTGCATCTATTTGTGAGATTTAGTATTTGTTTGTGTTCACCTGAAGCTTGCTACAAATTGAAAATCAATAAGTATATTTTACTGTGAAGTATTGTTGTAATTATCTCACACTCCAAATGGTTGATATTATTGATGAACAACCAATTCTATGCAGTATTATCCCATTCTTTTGAGCTATAAAGTGAGATTATCTGTTATGGTTAATGTTGTTTATAATTATGGTGTAGAGGTTATAAACACATTAAGGGATCACCCTCCTGGGTCTTGTAGAGCCCAAAGTGTAGGAGGTCTTTAAAATCCTTGTTAGTTTGTATAGGTTCTTCGAGTTATCCTTGATTGGAATTGGCAATTCCATAGGTAGATTAGAAGATCAACCTAGTTACAAAAAAAATAACCAACAAAATGGCGACTCTACTGGGGACCATTGTTGAAGATTATTTTGCCTTATAGAGTCATGAGCTTGTTAGGATAGGTTCAATCTCCTTGTCAAGTGATTCAATTCTCATTAATTTTTCTAGAGAATCTATTGTAATTCATCTTTCAATGTAAGTTTTGTCTAGATTTGTCCATATTTCATGATTATTTCATAATACTTTACAAACTGTGAGTGGTGACTCTAAGATCTATGCACCAGTGTGCACTATTTGAGAAGAACTTAGAAATAACCAAAGGATTTGCAATAGAGATGAAGCAGTTTCGAGCTCTTGTGATGAAGTACCCTAACAAGTTTGAGGAAGGAATCCATATGATGTCATATTGTTGGATAAGGACGTGTTATAGTGCTTGTGCTGGTTCTTAAACAAATTTGACCTGTGAAGAAATTCTAGTTGATAAATTTTTGTCCTCTACAAAGAGGTGGCGACTCTACCAAAGAACCTGATGAAGAGGTGAATATGGTTCCAGATCTACAAATATTTCCAATCAGAAAAAAAAATTGCAGCAGCTGCAACAATTCCAGGTATTTTTCACTTCTGGTTTTCAAGAAATTGTGTATGGAAACCATATTTGAACATTTTAGGAAAACTTTGGTTCCCTATTAGATGAATTTTCATTAAGAAAGGGAATGGTAGTAGTTCTTTCATACTTCTAAAATGTAATATGTAATATGATTTGAGAAGTATTTTTATTTTGAATTATGCCTCTGAGAAAGCTTAAGGCATAAATATTTAGACAATGTTTTAGAATCATGGTTGAATTTGTAAATGATGTAATTGATAACCATGTATGAAGTTGACAATGATTGATTTTGTATACAAGAAGGTTTTTCCCTGTGAAATGGAAAATAACAGTAAGTAGGTAAAACAAGTTGTCCCAAGCCATCAAAGGGATTTTACTATTGAAAGTTACATGCCATTGGTTTTCAGTGGTATTGGAGGTTTCTTGACCTGATCCCTAAAAATGTTAGGAAGTACTTGCCCAAATTCACAGGGAAAAGTTCAGAATCAGCCTCTAAGCATCTACAAACATTCATGGATGTGATGGGGGATTATGAGGTAAATCATGACGATGTTGTTATGAAATTGTTTGTTCAATCCTTGAAGGATGATGCCAGAGATTGGTTCTCATATTTACCGTCATGTTCTATAGCTTCATGGAATTAGTTTATGATAGTATTTGTTGAGAAATTTGGTGAAAGGGTAAATCCAAGTGAGGTGAGGAAATTTTTTATGGAGATCCATATAAGTGAAGATGATTTGGTCCCTATTTTCAATCTTTGATTTGCAAAGACAATGAGAGAGATCCTAGAGTACATAAGGCCAAATGATGTTGAATGCTTGGTTGTGTATCTTGGTGTATTTGATAGTAAGATGGGATTCTTGTTAAGGGATAAAGAGCCTACAAAATTAATTTAGGCATATCAAACTACCATGGACATTGAGAAAAATTTGAAGTACTCTATAATGAAAGGGTATCTAGCTACAAGTGTGTGTTATTCCAGCACACCTTATGCAAATAGAATTCAAGGATCAGATAATGGAAATGATTGTGACGATGACAATGCTTTTGTTGTTTTGATCTCTCCATCATCAAAGTATGAAGATCATAGTGAGCTCCAAGTTGAATGTCAACTAAATTCGAGCACTATTGATCAAAAGTCTTTTATACAACAATTGTATGAAATGAAGAGACAAGAGGGAGAATCACCATATAAGTTATTTTTGAGATTTTTTGATGCTTTGATAGAAGTTCCTAAAGATTTCAAACTCGAGGATTCTATGTGCATTGATTTGTTTTGTGAGATCTATGAACCTAGGTTGAGTACTTTTCCAGAGGGATTGAAGCCCCATAGCTTTGATCAAGTACCTGATTGGATAAAGATTGTGGAATCATCCAAGTGTGGCTATGTACTAAATGTGGATTGTCAAAATGGAGACAACAACTGTCCTATTGAAAGAAATCATACAACAATGCAAATAGATGAAAAGAATAATGAAGTTCCATGTTGTATGGATGAGGATGAACATTGTAATCATTCAAAATCAGTACATGTGCAGATTTTTGCAGAAGTAAGGAAGATGAAAACACACGGGATGATAACAGAGTAGATATGCAAGAATGTTTCTCTTGTGATATCTTAGATAATGGAGATGAAAATGAGATACAAAGTTCTCATGTCATGTTGTGACCAATGATTATAAGCCATGTACTACTAATATTTCATTAGAAAATAGTGACTATGACTTTGAAAGTGCAGCCTCAAGCATTCATTCTAAAGATTTTGAACATGGTTTGTGTAGTGATGATTTCTCTTGTCATGAAAATCATGATGAGGTTGATAGTTTTGATTGCTTCTCTGAAAATTGTGATCTCTGTTTTGAGGATGATATAGAAGCATTTTTCTCACTTGAAGAATGCAACGATATAGATGTTCATGAAGTCACTTGTCCACAAGTGAAGAAACAAATTGCATATGGTGAATACACTGAATGTAATTCGGATTCATAATCAATGAAGCATGTTCATTATGAGAGTGATTCAGAGTTTGAAGACAAGCATGTGTGTGATCAGTATGTTGACTCAAAACATAGTGGTGAATATGATGAAGATGTTGATAAGTGTTCTTATGACCTTGCTCTTCATGATTATTTGTATGAAGCAAAGATGGAAAGGTTTGTGATACATGAAGAGCATGATGATGAAATAGTGGATTCATTTTGGAATAATCAGGTGGCACATTGTGACATGTATATGGATCTTGAATTAACATCATTACCCATTGATGATATTTGAAAGCTTGCTAATTCATATGAAAATAAAGTTGTAGATTGTGTTGATACTATAGAGATTCTTGATCCATGTGTGGAGCAGCCAAGGAGTGAAACAAATGAAAAATATCATGTTAGTGAGTATGAAGTTGAGCACAATTTATTCTTATTTGATTTTCCTTATTTTCCTAATATGAACATGGACATGTTGTCACTACATGTGAAGAGCATTGATATGAAAGAAAATGAAGATTCTAGTTCTATTGCTAAGGAGGAGTTTTCAGTTAGCAATGAGTCTTTCATTTTTGGATCAACACGTAGATCAGTTGGTATTGTACATGAAGTTACTAGTTCACATGGTTGTCTTCCTGATGTACCTGTTGATGTTGATTTGCTTGAGCCGTCACTTGAGTTATTTGGTTTTGAGTTGAATGATGATGTAAAGAATGAATTAGAACATGTTACTAAACATGAGATGAATACATTTACTCATTCCTTAGAGGTTAATGTTGCATATGGTTCCCATCTCCATGATACCTAGGTATGTTCTGATGTACCTGAACCTAAACATCACAAAAGGTGCCCATGTTGTAGTGATCCATATAAGGATGCTCCATAATATACATATTTTATCTTTGACATATGCAGAGATGATTTGCATGACACAAACCAAGTTGTTTATGAGAGCTTTCAGTTGATCTAAAAACTGATTTTGATGTGCAAACTGGTAATCAAAATGAGATTAATAGTTCCAGCCATATAGCAGAATGTGAGTGTTATTTTT